>JAJPUD010006311.1:65565-82316 GCA_023553655.1 Myrmecobius fasciatus
TATACGATGATCAATTTTGATGGACATGGTTCTCTTCAACAATGATGTGATTCAAACCAGTTGTTCAGTGATGAAGATAGTCATATACATCCAGAGAGAGGCTTGAGGGAACTGAGTGTGGACCACAACACAGTATTTTAACGCTTTCTGGGAATATTTCCCTGCATTTTGTTTTCCTTCTTAAGTTGTTTTTTTTTTTTTTTTTTTTTTTTTTTTTAAATTTTATTTTTTTTGTTCAGTAAGATAAATATTAATATTCTTTACTATTTTTATTTTACTGGATATTTCTTATATTTAGCATGTATTAGATTACCTGTCATCTGGGGTGGGGGTGGGGGGAAGGAGGGGAAAAGCTTGGAACAAAAAAAAAGTTTTTGCAAAGATCAATGTAGAAAAATCACTCATATGTTTTGTAAAGAAAAAGCTTTTAATTAAAAAAAAAGAATAGCTTTTTCAAAGAGTTCTGATAACTTATGTTACCTTCTGAAAGATATTTTGGGCAATTTGTAAGCATTATAAGTTATGTTTTAAATTTTGTCATGCTGAACATGTGTATGAGTTTTATGAAGTTATTTAGCTATTCACAATATTGTGAATCTTAAAGTTTTGAAGCAAGTGAAAATAGAGAAGAGTCAAGAAACCCACACTGCCTGCTTCTTTAAGAGATGAAAGGAGCGAGTAGCATCTGGGGTTGACAGAGATGGAAAAGGGAAGGGAAATATCCTTATAAAGTTGGGGCCTGCCTTTGACTGGCAGATTGGATTTTGGGGGACATGACATCCTAAAAAGTTTAGCTCTGAGAAGTGGGAGTCTGAAAGCATGGTGTGGTTGAGAGAAATACTATGTGGAGGGTGTGTGGGGGGAAGGGCAGCCACGTGGAAGAGCCTTCCCAGGTGACAATCCAATTCCCCTTCCCCCATTAAGTGTTATATAGCCGCTTCTTAAAGAACTGCAGCTTTTTGCTGATTAAAACATTAATTTATTATATTGTTTAAAGGAATAGCCTACATTTACATGGTGCTAATTACTGAATATTTTACTTCAATCTGATTTAGGTTTGGGGCTGTTTCCAAAAAGGATTGTAGGGATTCCTCAATTGCAGGAAGTTGATTTCATAATTTCTCCATTCTTGAATGGCTGAATAAATTATGGTATATGAATATTATGGAATATTATTGTTCTGTAAGAAATGACCAGCAAGATGATTTCAGAGAGGCCTGGAGAGACTTAAATGAACTGATGCTGAGTGAAATGAGCAGAACCAGGAGATCATTATACACGGCAACAACAGTACTATATGACGATTAATTGTGATGGACATGGCTCTCTTCAACAATGAAATGTTTCAAACCACCTCCAATTGTTCACTGAAGAAAGCCATATACACCCAGAGAGAGGGATGCGAAATGTGGACCACAACATAACATTCTCATACTCCTTGATTGATGTTTGCTTACATTGTGTTTCCTTTATCTGATATATCGTTTGTGTAGATAAGATTTTTCTTGCACAACAATGACAAGTTTGGAAATATGTATACATATATTCGATTTGCCAATATTTTAACATAATTAACATGTAGTGGATATCCTGCCATCTAGGGGAGGGGTGGGGAGTTGGGGGGAAAATTTGTAACAGAAAGCTATGTAAGGGTTATTGTTGAAGAATTACCCACACATATGTTATGCAAATAAAATAAAATTAAAAAAAAATAATTTCTCCATTCTTAAGAAGAAATTATTAATGTTAAATCCGAAAGATTCTTTTATGTGGAAATAGGATATTCTGTATGAGTTTTAATTGATTGTATTGCGTCATCTTGAAATTATATTCATTGTCTAGGGGAACTCTGAGAATAATAGTTTTTGCCTTTCCCCTTCTGAACGTTTCTGTTATCGATAATATGCAGTTTAGATTTTTTTAATGTATTGAGTATTTTAAAAGCAAAATGATCTGTAATATTTACCTTATGAAACATCTACTATGATATGAGAGATAAGTCCCAGAAAGTTCATAGAACAAATCTCTTACTGTTATCAATATAAGGTCATGGTAAATGCCTGTTTAGGAATTCATCTGAAGCTTTGGTTACTGGGATTTGTTATTGGAGGTAAAAATTTCTTGGGCCTGTAGCTAATATTATTTGGGAGTTTTAAAGCTCCACTTTCTGTAAGTTACTGGGACAATTACCTGGAGTAAACCTGAGTTCAGGCTATTTTATCCTGTGTCCTGTATGTGCTAAAGAATAAGTTTTGACTGATTATATTATGGTATAATCATGTCCCTGTTTTTCCTCCTATAACTAATTTCTATGATCAGAGCAATTTAATTATGCTATACCTTGCTGTTTCCAATCTGACTATATGTAATCATTATACTTAGGCAAATGAGTATTTAGCCCAGTCATCTGTCTGTTACTAGATATTTATGTCTGTAGGTATTCTGGTCTATGAGAGGACAATTAGCACAATTGTCTGAGAGACCTAACTGCTTTTTGTTTATGGGAACTACAGCTGATGGCCGTTTGTCTGTCCTGTGAGACAAACTTGTCTCCTTGCATGGGAAGCTACTGGAACATCTATACTGGCTACATTTTGTAACGGTCTTTGTGAACCAGTCCTTCCGTCTCAGACTGTTCTAATCTTATTTGTTAGATTTATTTTTTGTTCTAGATTTTGGTCAAGCCACTGCCTGCTTTCACCACACACAACCCCCTCCCCAGACAAGAAGTTCACTTTAACCCTCTCAGCATGAAGCAGCTTTTTAAAGAGACATTGTCCCTGCTCCTAAATGAACTCTGTGCTTTATTAATTTGGGGGGAACTGAAAGTGGTTGATAACTGACTGTTAAACTCTGTGTATTACTGTACTATCCTGCTTGGGTCCCCTATTGCTGTATTTTGGATTTAAGGATGGAAAATGCTGGCTTAAGATTTTGGGTAACTGTTACTGTAATGGATAGTTGTATCTGCATTATCTAATTGAACATAATGTTCCCTTCAGGTTATGTAATTGTTTGAGGGATCTTGGGTTCCAGAGTGGAAAACCCCTACTATACCTGTCTGTTATATGAGATGAACTTGAAAACTAGAGCCCTATTTACTCCTCCTTGGATGATTCCTTCAGTGGAAAAGAAAAAGGGGGGAAGGAATAAGAAATAGGAACCAGGAAAGCTAGTAGATTTTTTCCAAAAATACTTGAAGAAAAAAATGGGAACCACTAGTGCCCCTAATTTCCTATTCATTTGGCCTTAGGCACTTCTGTCCCACCCCCAACCCACCAGTTTAAATTGCAAGCCCCTATAGCAGTCCTTTTTCGTTTTTCTTGCCTGCTTGGTTTATTATTTAAACCCCAACTGGACTGTGATGGCTGATTCTGTTTTAACTTTGAACCCCCTTATTCTGTTGGGATTGTCCTGGCAGACTCAGTTTCTGGGTCCATTTTCTGATTCCTGGCAGTTTCTCTGATCCACTTCTCCAGTCCTGTAACCCCAGTTACTTAATATTTCAGCATTCTATGTTGCAGTTTGTTTATTATGCCTCTGAAAGTTTATGGTTTGCCTGCCTTAATGGTCCAAGTGTGCACACTCTGACACTCTGACACTCTGATCTGCAGCATCATTCCCCAGCCTGTCTGTTCTTCTGGGCAGGGACAGGTGGAGCAATTTTGGGCCTCATCCTTCCCCCTTGGAGTCTCTGACAGCTGTGCAGTGTCCCTCCTAGAGGGGCTAGCACAGCTGCTTTGGACACTGCTGCTCCCTCTGCAAGCAGAGGCTGAGTGCACAAACATTGAACTGGGTTCCCTGGCTGAGATGGAGCTCCAGAACTGCAGAGGACCTGACAAGCTTGCAACAGGGAGCACTATGGAAGGCTTTTAACAGCTCTGGAGCTATCAGGGAGAAACTTGCTCTCAAATTAGGTGCTTGCACCTTTTCTAGTTTTATTTTGGTGTTTCTGCTCCTGGTAGGGTCAATCAAAATCATGGTGCTAAAACCTTCCAGGTATCTGGGGGAAGATGATTCAATGGTTTGAATATTCAGGAGAGAGAGAATGTGGAATGTTGTGCCACAGTTCCATGTCTCAGTTTCCCTCAATTGTTCTGTCTTAGTTTCCCTTAATTGTTCTGTCTCCATAGCAATCCCACCCCCTTTCTGACCATCAGGAATAATTGGGCTGCAGAGCAATGACTGCTGGAATTCCAAAGGGTCATAAAACCTCCAGATGGCCCATCTCAAATATGCTTGCTAATTTTGAAAGAGGTGTGAATTCTTCAACCTAATCTGAAAAGAGGAAGGATTATGTGAGACAGGGAAAAATGAAGAATTCACATAGGGGAACAATCAATGTGTATATATATTCTTTAACTATCAGCTAGAGTTAAAGAAGCCTTGTAGGCTGTCACAAGACAGGAAGAAAGGAGACAAAGAAATACCAGAAAATTTAGGTCATAATCGTCCAAAAAAAAGGAATGAAATTGTTGCAACCAATCAAAGGGGTAAAGGGAGAGGTTAATGATTTTTGAAGGTTGGGAGGGAATAAAACTGGGCTTCTGCTTTGGAGCAGTGGCTCTCCTCCCTCTTAGTATTTCCCTTTTGCTTGGGACTGTTGGACCGCCTGTATTTCATGAAATTCCAAATTAAATACTTTTCTGCTTTTCACTTTGAGAGACCTCTGAGTAGTCATTTTGGGTGAGGGTATGCACATCCCACACACTTGAATGAGAAGTCACAAGTCCACAAGTTGCATGAATCCCTCCAGAGTCACAGAACAGAAGGGATGGTAATGCCTACATATGTGATGTCTAGACTAGTTTGCTGGTTGAAGAGGTTGGGGTGGGAAAAAGAAACAATGGTGTTTAATTTTTTTCCTCAAAGTTTAGCTTTTTTTTCAGGATATTTCTAGGTCTGTAGCAAGTTCAATAGTTTCTCAAGGTGAGAATAAGACCTTTTGTACTATCTCTTTCATAGAATAGAAAGGGAAAAATAATCTCTCCTGAATAATTTTCTTCTTCCCTATTTCTGTATTTATTTCCTATTCCCATCATCCCTTTTCTTCTTTCTATTCATTCCACATACCTTTGGGATACAGACATTTTATTTCCCCTAGTTACTCAAAAAAAAGAGGGAGAGGTAAAAGAAAACATTTTAGCATTCATTCACTATTCATGGATTATATATACCAACTCATTTTGGCAGCTAATCATGACACTTCATTAAGTTAAGTGTTTCATCAATGATTGTCTTCACCAAATAGATGGTAAGTTCCTTCAGCACAGGCACTGAGTCTTATCCTTTTTTTTGCTCAATGCTAATGAAATAGTGGTTGTTAATAAATATTGTTGTATAAAAATTAATGTTCCCATTGTGGAAAGATGTTTCTTAAATTTCCAGCTAAAGAATGAGTTAAAAACTTGGACAGAACTTCTAACCATAAGGACAGAAAAGAATAATAATAGAAGGAATTGAGAGTAGTTTAATGTCCATAATCCACAATTACATAATCATTATGGACTTGATTCTCACAATAAGCCCATATTATTACGCTCAATTTATAGATGGGAAAACTCTGGTTAGAGAAGTTAAATGACTTGACCAAAAAGCACATGGCAGGCTTGAATCCAAACCTTAAGGCCCCAAGTCCAAAGTTCTTTAGAAAAATGTGTTCCAAAGAGAGGACCACGCGGACTGAGTATGGATCACAATTGTATTTTCACCTTTTTTATTGTTGCTTGCATTTTTTTTCATTTTTCCTTTTTGATTTGATTTTTCTTATGCATCATGATAATTGTGAAATATGTATAGAAGTACTGCACATGTCTAATATATTGGATTACTAGGGGAGAGAGTGGAAGAAGGGAAGGAAAAAAAATTGGAACACAAGGTTTTGCAAAGGTGAATGTTGAAAATTATCTATGCATATGATTTTAAAATAAAAAGCTTTAATCAAAAAAAAAGAAAAGAAAAGAAAAGAAAAAGAAAAATGTGTTAAGATTATTCCACAAGGAAAAGAGATAGTTCAGAGGTAATTTCAAGGAAAGGAATCCTGTAGAAAGAAGAATAAGTAAGTCCCAAAGATAGGACAGAAAGACATAATGTCTTTGATTTGAATATAAAAATTTCCTGACATACACAATTATTAATTACAGCAATGAATTATTGTGGAAGGTTGTGGAATCTCCTTCTCTGGAAGTCCTTAAGATCAGGATTGATTTTCATTTGTCAGTGATGGATGATTTGAAAACAGTGACCTCTGAAGGTCTATTACAATTGGGAGATTCTAAAATTAAACATAATGAATTCTCCTGAGAGTGAGAGAACAACAGAACAGAAACATATGAACTCATGAGTATTATTTTCTCCCCTGGCTCACATACTTTCCTGATAGGATAACCTACAATTAATTCCCCAACAGATGTACCCTATGTAGTCAAGCAGTGAGTCAGTGTCTCAATATGTCAGCACCAGGCATTTCAACAATCTTAAATTAAGAACATAATAAAAGAGGAGTACATTGCACATGCAGGAATGTATCTGGGTATTATTGTGGGATCATAGGTTGAAAGATTTAGGACTAGAAGAAACCTTAGGGGCCATCTAGTACAAACTCTTATTTTATAGATGACAAAACAGCTTGAAATTAAGGGATTTGCTCAAAGGCTTTCAGGTAGTGACATAGATGGGATTTAAGCCCAGGTATTCTGAATACAATTTCACTTTTATACCATCCTTTACAAACCCAGTACTGAAAAGTACATTATGGGAAGATACATAAAGTATGTATAGTGAAAAGAAAAAAGAGAATGAAAAAGATGAGAAAGCAAAATTGAAAGAAATCTAAGAAACTATAGTTTCTATGTGTTGTTATGGATATGATGATCTACCTGAAAAAGAAATATTATTAGAAAAGAATATAAAGGATCAGTAAGATGCTTTGGAAAGGGTGTGGGGTTCCAGGGACTTAGACTTGAATCTAATTTACAACCAATATGATCTTCAAATCCTGCCTTAGACATTCACTAGATTTGTGAACCTGGGCAAATCACTTAATCCCTTTTGCCTCAGTTTCATCCCCTGAGAAGTGAGCTGGAGAAGGAAATGGCAAATCACTCCAGTATCTCTGCCAAAAAAAATCCCAAATGGGATTACAAAGAATCATATACAAAGAATCTGACTGAACAACACATAGTTATATCCTATCTATAAAAGGAGGGAGATGGAGGGGGAGGGGTGTAGCTAGGTGGCACAGTGGATAGAGCACCAGCCCTGAAGTCAGGAGGATCTGAGTTCAAATTTGACCTCAGACACTTAACACTTCCTAGCTGTGTGACCCTGGGCAAGTCACTTAACCCCAATTGCCTCAGCAAAAAGAAAAAAAAAATTAGGGAGGTGGATGAGAAAACCTCTAAAATCCTTTGCAACTCTAAGTTTATGATACTGCTTAGTCAAATGCCTAATTTATATATATATATATGTATATTCATATTGTGAATTATTTTCAGGCTATTTTCTAATCTCAGGTTTCATAGCTAACAAACTTCTTGAGTGCTTTTCTTCTCTATCACTTGTTTTTTGGAAGTCTGATCTGATTTCAACATTAGCCAAATTCATGACATAAGTTGGGCAGATATATGCAGGCATCTCAAAATCAGATAGGGCAATAAAGAACAAGGGACGGAGCATAAAACAATGGAAAGAGTAAGAAGTTTTAGAATTAGAATTAGATTTTATAAATCCTAGTTCTGATTCTTCTTACCTATGACACTGGACAAATTGGACTTAGTAAACTGTTTCATGTCCCTCACCTGTAAAACTGAGACAAAATTTCTTACCTTTCCCATTCCTTGAAATAAAGACTTATTCTTGGGGCAGCTAGATGATGTAGTGGATAGAGTACCAGCCCTGAAGTCAAAAGGACCTGAGTTCAACTCTGGTCTCAGATACCTAATACTTCCTAGATGTGTGACCCTAGGCAAGTCACTTGACCCCTATTGCCTCAGCAAAACAAAACAAAAAAAACCAAGCTTATTCTTTAAACTTCAATCTTTTTTTCCCAATGATACTGATTTTAAGTCATAGAACATCACATTTTCTAAAAAATTGAAGTTGAAGGTCACCTAAAGAGAGATCAATGGAGAAGTATTTTCTTCTGTTCACTTAAAAGCCTTCTGCCCTGTATTATAAATGGGGTAATCTAAAAAAAATAGATATTGGAATATGCATTAATTTATCTTTTTTTAATCAAAGCTTTTTATTTACAGAATATATGAATGATTTTTCTACATTGACCTTTGCAAAATTATTTTTTGTTCCAAATTTTTCCCCTCCTTCCCCCCACCCCAACCCCTAGATGACAGGTAGTCTCATACATGTTAGATATTGTTAAATTATAGGACAAATCCAATATATGTATACATATCTATACAGTTATCTTACTGCACAAGAAACATCACATCTAGAAAGAGAGAGAGAAAAAAAAAACAACCTAAGAAGGAAAACAAAATGTAAGCAAATATTCACAGAAAGCGTTAAAGTGTTGTGGTCCACACTCAATTCCCACAGGCCTCTCTCTGGATGTATATGACTATCTTCATCGCTGAACAATAGGAACTGGTTTGAATCACATCATTGTTGCAGAGAGCCACGTCCATCAGAATTGATCATCAGGTAATATTGTTGTTGCCGTGTATAATGTTCTCCTGGTTCTGCTGATTTCACTCAGCATCAGTTCATGCAAGTCTCTCCAGGCCTCTCTGAAATCCTCCTGTTGGTCGTTTCTTACAGAACAATAATATTCCATAACATTCATATACCATAATTTATTCAGCCACTCTCTAATTGATGGGCATCCATTCAGTTTCCAGTTTCTAGCCACTACAAAAAGGGCTGCCACAAACATTCTTGCACATGTGGGGCCCTTTCCCTCCTCTAAGATCTCTTTGGGATATAAGCCCATAGAAGCATTGCTGGGTCAAAGGGTATATGCATTAATTTATCACCAAGACACACTGAAAACATGTTTGAAAAAGTCCATGTACTTTTTTTTTCCTTTTAGCTGAGGCAATTGAGGTTAAGTGACTTGCCCAGGGTCACACAGCTAGGAAGTGTCTGAGACCAAATTTGAACTCAGGTCCTCCTGACTTCAGGGCTGGTCCTCTATCCACTGTGCTACCTAGCTGCCCCCATGTACTTTTTCACATTGAAAAATGTATAGACATATTGTAAACTCTCTCTCTCCTTCGATGAATGAAATGAAATGAAACCTTCAGGGAAAGGTCTGTGTCACTTTTTGATTTGTATGTATCATAGTGTAATGGAAAAAGAACTAGAGTGAAAGCAAGGAAGTCCTGATTTCAAGTTCTACTTCTGACATTACTGGCTGTGTTACCCTGAACAATCTGCTTAATCTTTCAGTACTTGGTCAACTCTCTAAGGCCAACTTGCAGATAAGAAATTGATCTGCAATGGTAGAGGGAGTTTCCTTAACTTGGGAGTTCCCTATATAATAAATCAAATCACAGCCTCTATCCCCATTTGTATTCCCAGCCTCTAGCACAGCACCTGGATTATATTGAGAATTTAATAGATGCATATCCATTGATTTATAGAAAAAGTGATTAGTAAGAAACATCATCAAACTAAGAAGTATATAAAAGGGGCAGGGAGGATAGACTCCTAAGATGTTTCCCATGACTGAGAAAATAGGTGGTGAGAGGGATAACTGAGAACCTGTAGGCTGTACGGATAGCAATGCAATATCAAGGGACATTGGGATTTGAGCAACCTGAGGAAGATTCAGTTAAATCACTCAGGATGATACAGAGTGTGGATGGGTCAAAATCTGCATTACTGGAGTAAGTGTTCACACTAAGACCAGAGATCCTACACCTAGGGTCATGGCAGTGTGTGTGTGTGTGTGTGTGAAACTATGAACTATGAATGCTACATAAATGACAGTGAAATTATTTTCTTTTGTTATATTCTATCTTTCCCACTGCTTCCCTCTGATTTCAGAAATTGAGAACTGAAAAGCCAAAAAATGTATTTTGGGAAGAATGGTATCCTAGAACATTAGGGAGTAGAGAATCTTTGTTCCAAACCTTACTGCAAAACATTCTATCAAAGATTTGGTGAGCTGAATTCTCATTGAAGGGAAAGGGAAAAAAATACCATAACACAGCATGGATATCCTGGAGTCTCTGGGAATTGAGATACATCAGAGATGGGAATTTTTCTGTATAAAACAGGAAAGCTGGAGTTACTTTGGAAGTTTACTAACTACTACTTCAATCTGGACAGTCTTGAAGGATCTCATGATCTTTCTTAATCTTAGTGGAGAGTAAAGAATATCCCTTCATAAATCTTTTTATATATTTTTTCTCCCTAATGTGGCTGCTAATTTACTAGGAAATCACATTTCTTTGTCACCATATATAAGAATTAGCATGGGTAGAAAAAAACAATTATGTCTCTTTATTTAAAAACTTCTGGAATGCATTGAAATAGTCCTCAGATTGCTGCAGTGAATTTAAGCAGATGAGCTAATACTTTGGGGTACTGAGGCAAATTGCTTTCTGCTGTCATGAAACCTAAGGTGTAGGTGAGCAGGATCAGGAGACAACTCCCCCTTCCCGAATATCCCCCCAATATCTTACCCATTTCCTTCCATTGTTTGTAAAGCCATTCTGAGCACACAGATACCTTTATTCTTTTCCATGACTTACTGGTGGAGAGAAAGTTGGGCAATTATGGAGAAAATAGCTACTTTACAGTATTTCTCTACTATGCTCAATAAAATCTGTGTGGCCACAATAGGGAAAGCCCATGCACCATAAATGTAACGGTGGTTTGATTAAAGAAAAATCTCTTAGAAGTTAGAGCCATATCAAGATTTCCATAATTCTTAATTTCAGCGATATTCCATTTTCCCCCCAACCCCCAGCTCAATACTAAGCCAGGAGCAGCGTACCCAATGCTTGGGTAGTAGAATGGGGGAGTTGTCTGAGTTTTTAAGCTAGGAATTTGTCAGTGAACATCTAATAGGCAGGGGAAACACTGATGTCCTTGAGAAAGTCAGTGCATGCCCAGGGATTATCTTCAAATGTTGACTGGTGACATGAAGGTTGTGCCACTTGTGGGATAAATTACATCCTATGCTTGTATATATTAATCATGTAATTTATTAAACATGTTATTTCCCCTTAGTAGAATATGAGCTTCTTGAAGGCAGTGAAGGATTAATTAATTTCTCTTTTTTGGTTAGAAGTTTGGCTAGAGAGGGACTGACTTTAACCTGAGGTATGTGGTCAATGGCTTCAGCACTGATTGATAATGATCTCTGAGAACACTATGAAGGGTTCAGCCTAGCTCTCCAGGATCATGTCTTTATTACTAATTAATGTGGCTCCATCAGGATTAAATAACTAAGATGTACCAAAGGTGTTTGGGCCATAAATTGCCTTTAGGGTATCACAAAAACACTTTGAACTGTTATTATCAGCATAAATCTGAATTTCATCTGCCTTTTTACTGGGGTGAGATTCTTGCATTTCTATACATTTTGCTTGCACTTTACTTTTGATGGAATTAAACACTTCCTTTTTAGAGATGGATAAACTTATTATTCTGGTAAACCCTGTGGAGTTCTCATTTTTCATTTAGCAGTTCTGAATTTCCCATAATTTTTGTCAAATAAATTTTGATGTTTGCAAGTATTCTGGTGAATAAATGCTATGTTGAATACCAAATCTCTGAAAGTTGCCCACTCTTTTTCCGCTCCATTATAACCAACTGTGTGTTGGTTCAATTTTCCTTCCAAGTTTGCAATGAATTATTCACACTCAAGAAATGCTCATATCTGTTGACATGAAGTCTTCTGGTAGTCATCTTGTCTTGGGGCTTTCACTTTTTCTTTTTTTTTTTTTTGCATGTGAATATTTAGCTTGGATAGCATAAGTCAATGATTGGTCTAGCATTCTGTACTACACATCATCTTCATCACTTTCACATCCTGGCTATTTTTTTCAATGACATTCTTTCCACCACAACATTAGAATCAGGCTATTTGATTGTGTTCTTGCTACTTGCTACTATTTTTTCTTCAGACTTTTAATTCTCTGTAAATGTAAAATAATATGTAAAAATGTAAATGTAAAATGTAAATATAACCCAAGGAACTAGGCATTGATATTTTTGTAATGCATTTTTTATCAAAAATAAAACCCATACATTTCCTTTCAAGATACAATTTTTTTTGAGTTTTGTATGTGTGTATTTCTTGATAGAAGTCCACCTTTATATAGAATAACACATTGATTGAAATTTATAATAAAAGTTTTTGGCAGCCCATTTTCAGTGTCACATTTATTCTCTAAAGTTAAGGTCTTTTATAGGAAGAAGTATTGAGAAATACTTTGAAGGAGAAGTTAGAAAAATTATCAATAACTAGTTTAAAGGTGATCATTGATATCAAATTTAAATCAGAGCCACAACTAACAATTTTGGTGTCTGGCTAGACCAGGAGAATGAAAAGTATCTCCTCATAAGCTTTGTAATTTCTGATGTTAATGTAATACACAAAAGTAATTAAGAGTCAAATCAAGAAGGAAAATTAGTTTATAGTTACTAATATAGTATGTGTGTGTGTATATATATACATATATATACACACATATATGTAGTTATTTTTAGTGTATAGTAACTAAAGTGCTCACAGATGGCTTTTATTAACAATGGATTAACTGACAGTTTCCTATTTTAACATTCTTCAGAGTAACTAATCTTTCTTGAATACTCATACACCCCATACTTTGACACTTAGTAGGTGTTTAATAAAGTATGTTATTTTTATAACAAAGACATACTTTTTTATTAAAGCTTTTTATTTGTATAACATATGTATGGGTAGTTCCCCAGCATTGATCTTTACAAAGCTTTCCATTACAAATTTTACCCCCAGTCCCCTCCCCTCCCCTAGATGGCAGGAAGTCCACTACATGTTAATAATGTTGAAATGCTTGACAAGTTGTGCAAGAAAAATCCTATCTACAAGAAAAAAAGAAAATCAGAGAAAGGCAACACAATGCAAGCAAATGTCAATAGAGATCATGAAAATGTTACGTCGTGGTCCATGTTTCATATCCCTCTCTCAGGGTGTATATGGTTTTCTTCAGTGAACAATTGGAACTGGTTTGAGACAATTCTTTGTTGCAGAGAGCCATGTCCATCAGAATTGATCATCATGTAATACTGTTGTTGCTGTGTATGATGATCTCCTGGTTCTGCTCGTTTCACTCAGCATCAGTTAATGTAAGTCTCTCCAGGCCTCTCTGAAATCATCCTGCTGATCGTTTCTTACAGAGCAATAATATTCCATAACATTCATATACCATAATTTATTCAGCCACTCTCCAATTGATGGGCATCCCTTCAGTTTCCAGTTTCTAGCCACTACAAAAAGGGCTGCCACAAACATTCTTGCACATGTGGGGCCCTTTCCCTCCTCTAAGATCTCTTTGGGATATAAGCCCAATAGAAACACTGCTGGGTCAAAGGGTATGCACAGTTTCAGCTAAGATATTTGTAAAGGACTTAACAATACATGGCAAATTCTTGTAGTTTATTCTTTGCTTTCTAAAAGGACAGATAACATCACAATGTAAATGATGTCTTAGGTCAAGTAGATTTAAATGAGACAGAGTTGCCTGAAGTCGACAGCAACACTCTCTTCCAGAGTATTGAAGTCCAGTGGCAAGACAAAAGTTAGGGTCACTAGTGATGGCCTAGGATGTAGTGGATGAACTTGGTGTCTTCAATATCTAATCAAATATCTTCATGGCATCAGAACAAAATGTTTTCATCTGCCCATTCCACTGGGAGAAGTCTTCACACGTTTGGGGTTTCCCAACTCATTGACCAGTTACTTTCAACATAAGATGGCTCTACTGAAGTGTGGATGCTTCACATGCTAACTTCTTAGAGTCACAAGCGAGAGTTGAGTGCCAGATGGATATCCCAAATGTGGATTGCAGCTCCTCTTTGAACACTCATACACTCTAATCATTGTCACATAATAAGTGCTTAATAAATGCTTATTCTATTCTCTTCTTCCTACTTACAGTAAGACCAGAATGCTTGTCATGCATTCTCTTCCAAGTAGAAAAATCTATTTGGAAAACCAAGGGAATTCTGAACTCTTAAGAATTAGAAATGACATCAAAGGTCTAGAATCTTGGTGATCTTAGAGAATGGATAATATAAATTGGAAGGTCTTAAGAGGCAATGTTCTCTGACTTTAATTTCTTGAAGGAACTTTAATTACTATATAGTGCCAAGTTCTGTTGGTGGGTCAGATCTCCATCTCTCCCCCCCCCCCATGGACAGGGAGTGAGAGATGATAAATTCTTTACTTTCCATTTTCCAGATTTCACCTACATCACCATTCCATTATGACAAAATGATAGACATGTCACAATTGGAGAGTGGATAGATGATAACTTATTTTATGCTTGTTAATCTTTGTCCTGATGGGGTTTCAAAAGAGATTCTAATCTCATGACTGGATTTAGGAGACACTCAGTCTCAGCAACAATTCATTCATAAGCCATCTTTTAGAGTTGGTCTCATTTACTTATGCTGATTTTATTTAACTTTGGTTTTAAAAAAGGATGATATTTTCTGTACTTGCATGACATATTGGGACCTATGGGATAAAGGCCTAATTATTATTGCTCGGTTTTTCTTATCTCCCTTAAAAAATAATTTAAAACTTAGAAACCAAATAGAAAAAGAAAAAAGAAATAGAAAAAAATGAACATTACTATGTAAACAGCATTACATGAGAGGATTCAAAAGGAGACAATGAATTTTATTTCAAGAAAGCCTATGTGTGTATGTATGTATATATCTACATATGTATATATAAACATCTTTTTCTTAAATGTTGGAGAGGATGTGGGAAAACTGGGACATTAATGTATTGTTGGTGGAGTTGTGAAATTATCTAACCATTCTGGAGAGCAATCTGGAACTAGGGCCAAAGGGCTATAAAAATTGTTGTATACCCTTTGACTCAGCAGTGTGATTATTGATTTGTATCCCAAGGAAATCATAAAGGAAGCGAAAAGGGCCTATATGTGCAAAAATGTTTCTGGTAGCTCTCTCTTTGTGGTAGCAAAGATTTGAAAAATAGGTAGATGACCATCAATTGAGGAATGGCTGAACAAGTTGTGTTATATGAAGATAACAGAACATTATTGTTCTATAAAAAATAATGAATAAGCTGTTTTTAGAAAGGCCTTGAAAAAAGATTTACATGAACTAATGCTGGGCAAAACAAGCAGAACCAAGAATATATTGTACACAAAAACAGCAAGAATGTGTGATGATCAATTATGAAAGACTTGGTTTTTCTCATTAGTTCAGTGATCCAAAGTAATCCCAATATACTCTGGGCAGAAAATGCCACCTGCAACCAGAAAAAAGAACTAAGGAGACTGAATATAAATCAGTATATGCTATATTCAATTTCTTTCTTTCTTTCTTTCTTTTTTTTTAATCTCTCTCATGGTTTTTCCCTTTTGGTCTGATTTTTCTCTCTCAACATGATTCATAAAGCAATATGTAATTAAAATAAATAAATATAGATATATAAATATAGATATCTTTTCTTAATTGTAGCTTGCGTGGAGGTGGTGGGGCAGATGAAAGGGGGGGAAGAATAAAATAAGATGCACAGCAGAGAACCAAAGAACAATTTATAAGGAAGTAAAAAAAAAGGATATTCATGAATATAATTTGTTTTACTTACATACTTTTTTTTTTTAATTTTTGTTTTCTTTGCAAAACATATGTATGGGTAATTCTTCAACATTGACCCTTACAAAGCTTTCTGTTACAGGTTTTTCCTTCCTACTCTCCACCCCTCCCCTAGATGGCAAGATATCTACTACATGTTAATTATGTTACAATACTTGACAAATCGAATATATGTATACACATTTCCACACTTATCATTGTTGTGCAAGAAAAATCGTATCTACAAGAAAGACATATCAGATAAAGGAAACACAACGTACTTACATACTATCTTGATCTGGTAATTCGTTGTTACATATTTTGAATCCTCCCTAATGTTCTGCTGGGCACATGACAATGTTCTATTTTGTTTTGCTTTATATTTCTTTTCTGTTCTTCTTACTGTTTTTCCAAAAAAAAAAAAAAAGCCTACATAATAAATACCATACACTGTCCTTGGAGATATTCATCTTTTCTTTGCTTCCTTGTATGTTTTCTTTTGTTCTCTGCTGTGTACTCCTTATTCTTTTTCTTCCTTTCATCCCTTCCCCCACTGCCCCCAAGATTGCATTTATGCACAAATATATTTGTATATGTATATACATACACACACACACACACACATATATATATACATAGATATCTACAATCATATACATACATACTCATATATATTCATATGCATCTATGTAAGGCCATACTACATTTGTTTGCCCTGTGGTAGATATCTTTCATAAGTCCAAGACTTTTAATATTTTTCTTTTTTTTTTTATTAAAGCTTTTTATTTGTATAACATATGTATGGGTAGTTCCCCAGCATTGATCTTTACAAAGCTTTCCATTACAAATTTTACCCCCAGTCCCCTCCCCTCCCCTAGATGGCAGGAAGTCCACTACATGCTAATAATGTTGAAATGCTTGAGAAGTTATGCAAGAAAAATCCTATCTACAAGAAAAAAAAA
>JAJPUD010006311.1:87316-100525 GCA_023553655.1 Myrmecobius fasciatus
TGGGGGGTGGGGGGAAGGAGGGGAAAAGCTTGGGAAAAAAAGTTTTTGCAAAGGTCAATGTTGAAAGGTCACTCATATGTTTTGTAAATAAAAAGCTTTATATAAAAAAAATAATAATTTTAGTATCCTCCCTTGAAGATGAACCCTGGTCTTCCCTATTCCCAGAGTAACTTTCTGTGGTTGGTTCTTTCACCTTTGCTTCTCTCTCTTTAAATCACAACTTGTTAGTGTAATCACCTCTAGTCCTATGATAAGGATGGTGCCTCTGGCCTCAGGTCCTCCTTTAGTTCCCTCCTCTAATCTGGAATCCCAAATCAAGAATTTTGGAATCTTGTAAATTCCTGCAGCCACCAATGTTACTGCACTTTCATGGAGTATGCTGGTTCCTTTCTCACCCAGGGCCACGAGGTGTTCCTTATCAGCAATTCATATTTCACATATTTATTACAAATCACTTTGGAAGTGACTTTCAAAAACTCAGTTTTGAGGCAGATTTTTTTGCCTTCAGGCAGGTGACTATATAACAAGCCACAGAAGACTTAATGTTTGTTTATCTACTTTTCTTCTTCATGATCTCTAGAGATCAAAAGTTGGTAGTTTTCCTTTGAAAGACTTGGTATGGTGGAAAGAATGCTGGATTTAGATTTAGGATATCAGGATAGTTCAAATCTAGACTTTATCAATAACTACTTGGAAAACCGAGGCAAGTCACTTATTTTATCTCTGAGAGTTTGTTTTCTCATATGTAAAATGAAAGAGCTGGATTAAGTGACCTTTAAAGTCCCTTTCAGTTCTAAATTAATATTCTAATGCAGATCATAATGGCTTAAAAATATTTCTTATATGCAAGAAAAAAAAAAAAACCTCTCTTGTTCACTGTAGGATACCCTTCTCCCCCCTAAATAAAACTATTGAGAAAGCAATGAAATTACTCTTATCTAAAATGGAATTACTGCAAAATCTAGAGTTTGAGGAATTTGGCAGCATGAGGGGAGGTGAAGGAAATGCTATCTGCCCTAAAACTGAGGCTAATGGGGAAAAAATTGGGAGAGTTATAGTGTTGAGAAGTAGTAAGAACAACTTCTTAAATATACAAAAAATTATCCTCTTTAGTTACACACAAATATGCACAGAAAAACAATAAACTGTGATTATAATTTAACCAAGAAAAAAATAAAGGAAATGTTAGCTATTTGATGACAAAACTAATGCAACCAAATCAATAATCTCTCTCCATGAACCTTTTTCTTCTGCAGTAGTGAATCCATGCATTAACTGATATTTTACAATTAAGTCTTAATTTCAAGTCAAATATTAGAAGATACACACACACATATATCCTATCTTTCCAAAAACCTTTAAATGAAGAGTGAAGACGTTGGTATGGTGAAATTACAGTAGACAGACAAGAAAAGAGGCAGTGTGGCAAACTAGAGAAGGAGATGGATTTATTTCTTAGCTCTGACACATTACTGGCTATGTAGCCCTGGACAAATCACTGAGTCACAGTGCTCCTGGAACTCCTGAAGATCATAAATGTAAAATTGGTGCCCTTCTGCATAGGCAGAGGGAAGTTCCTCAATAGAAATTCACGACAACAATGAACTGATAGATTTGGTTAAAACAAAACAAAACAAAACAAACAAAAAAAAGCAAACACATAGAGAGAGGAGGAGGGGAGAGAGGGAGGGAGGGAGGGAGGAAAGGAGGGGGGAGAAGAGAATAGAAGTATTTTCTCTACCAAATCATACTGAAAACTCAAAATACATGAAAGTTCTAAATAATCACTCTACAAAGTCAAGAGATGATTAAAAATTTTTTAATAAAGGAAGTAAAATTGTTTAAAAAAAAAAAAAGATTAGTTTTTGTTAGAGGCCCAGCTTTACTTTCCCATGTAGAGATCAGGACATTCCTTTAAAAAAAAAATAAAGGCACAAGGCGTTTTGATCAATGATGTCAAATAAGCAACACCAGGAGGACTTCTGTGCTAAGAAGGAAATCATCCTTCCAGTCAAAGGACAGTTCTTTGAAAGATAGCTAAGTGAATACTCCTCAGAAGGTGGATGACACTGCTAGGGATTCTCACCTGAGAACCAGCAGCAACCTAATCACATGCCATAAGTACTTAATGCTTTGGAGGTGGCCTGGCTTTGTAGATTTCTCTCAACGCTTTCTTTTCCAAAGATGATGGGTTCAAGATGTGTGTGGAATCTTCCCAGATTGATCAGAGAAGGCTCTTAATAACTGGATTTTTATGATGACTAAAAAGTCAAAAGGGAATAGTAGCCTGGCTTAAATAGGGATACCCACTAGCATGTTATTTTTTGGAGAACAACTTTCAGGCTCCATGGATACCACTTGGACAGAATAGCCACACTCTTCTGCAGCCCAGGCTCGATCCATATCCACAAGGCACATACATTGCTTGCCTGAAACAACAACAGAAGTGTCATGATAAACCCATCTACAAAGGCATTCTAATTCTAGGTATATATAAAAGAAAGAAAATCAATAGAATTTGACATTATTCTTCAAATCCTGGATTAGGAGGATAATAGATGCTATTCCTTCTCCCCTCTCCACTCCATATTCCCCAGATAGCCAAATTCTTTTATTTGGTTACTTCCTGTTTAAATGTAAAGAGAGAATATCCCAGGGTCAATGGCTTTTGAAAGATTTATCTTTAATTCTATTTTTGCTTATTTAAAAGAACAGGAATATATTAACATTTTAAAGGCCTCAACAATGTTATTTTTCTTTTTTTAAGTATGGTCTTCAATTGTACTTTTAAATACTATCTCCTGCAATTCCTTTGAAGATACTTAATCTGTAACACTGAAATATAATGCAAATCTCTTTTTGTCTATAAAATCAGTCTTAAAGAGATTCAAAGTAATTAAGATATTCTAAAAGATATTCTGGTACAAAGATTTAAGTTATATGTTCATAAATAGAATTGAAAGGTCCTTTAGAAAACTGAATGCATCCCCCCCTTTTTTTTTTGCAGATTATGAAATTGAGGTAGTGATTTACTAGGGTCACAAATTAGTATGTGTCTGAAGTAACATTTGAACTCAGGTCTTCCAGAATCCAAGGGCAGAGCTCTATTCACTCCAATGTCATTAACACAGTCATATGTTAAGGTATAGAGGAAAGATACAGAATAAATCCCATATAAAAAGAGGTAGAGATTAAAAAAAAAAAAGCCAGTATGATTTTTTTAATAGACTGAGCTACATTTAGAATAAGACTTTAAAACTTCTCTCAATGCAAAGGATCTTTTCATCCTAGAACATTCCACCATCATGTCTGCCCTCTTCTACCATTACTGAGATCCTTATGGGGACCAGCCACATTTGATTCCCATTCTGGCTGTGTTTCTGACTTTTTGAACTCTGCCTTCATTTGCCTCCCCACTCCATTCAGTTCTCTTTTATGAATTATTTCTCCCATAAGAATATAAGCTCCTTGAGGGCAAGAGTTGTCATTCTTTTTGCTCAAATGTATGCTAAATGTATCTCTAGCATTTAGTAGTTTCAGGAACATAAGTGCTTAATAAATGCTTGTTATCTTGTTTTCCGATTCCAAAAGATAATAAAAAAAATTTTTAAGGTCAATGTTTGACAAAAATCCACAATTCTGACCTGGCAATTAAAAAAACAGCAGTAGGATTGGGACCAGAGGTCATGGATTTCAGTATCAGCTCTGTGATTATTACCTTTAAGAGTTTGGACAAGGACAACTTCCTTGGGGTTTGGGTTATTAGCTTTTACCTAATTCTCTCTGGGAACCCTTCCAACTTGGAATCTACATAACTTTCAGGTGAATCTATGTTTCATGTAACATATTTTCCTTTTTAAAAAAAATTCAATTTTAAGAAGATTTACTGTAAGTTAAAAGAAAATATGCCACACCCCTATAAGAAAGCTCTACTCAACTTTCATTCCAAAGACCAGAAACCAGACTGGCAAGTAGAGCAGTCAAATTTCTTTATTTGGATATCCCCAAATATGTTTTCAGAAGTGGCTTGTAGAAAAAAAAAAAAAGACAAATGATTTTTGATTTTTTTTTTTTTTTTTTTTTTTTAAGTGGTGGCTTTAAAAAAAAAATTCTCAACTGATCTAAGTTCAAATTATAAGCTATCTTCTTGGAAAAAATGTCACTAGTTACACTGAAATTTATCCAATTTTAGGGGGAAGGGTACTGAAATATAGTATTACATCTGTTTTTGCTGATTAAGAAGCATTTTTATAAAACCTCTGAAAACTAAAGGAAAAGTAGAATATGTATACTTTTGCCCATTAAAAATTCCTCTCTTTTCTCTCAGAAGATTATGAAAAGGCAATTAAAAACAAGCAATTGATCATCTGTTGAGGGTCAGGAGAGGAAGCATTAGCATGAAGCTAGACATGGTCTCCCTGCTATATCAATTTTTGGAGAAAAAAAAATCAACCATTAAACATTTCAATTTAAACAATTTCAAACTCAAAGACGCATGCCATAGCAAAGGTCTTCAGTAGAGTAGTCTAATCACAAAAACAAAGGCTGAGGAAATCTAGGGTAAACTGGAGTTGGCATTAAGTTGACTTTCCCCCCCATTTATGGAAATGTGCATTTAGGGATTCAGTGCATGTACATTTTGTACAGCTAAAAAAAAAACCCAGAACAGACCCAAAAAGCTTGTGATTGAAGAAAAGGAAATGTCACGTAAAAGGTCAAATCCCATTTTTATCCATCTCATCTCTATGTCAACAGCTGAACATCTGTCATTTTTTCTCTCAAAATATCTTTTAAAAATAAGTTTTTATTAACATTATCACCAAAATTTCTTCTAGAATTCTTTCTCTACTCCCTCACAGATAGTAATCCTATAAAGAAAATAATGTGAAGGATAAAAGAGAAAAAAAGTCAGTAAAACTGATCAATGCATTATAAAAGTAAGAAAATATAGACAATATATCACATCCATGGACCTCTTACCTTTACAAAAGAGTGGGGTGGGTATGTCAATCAATTAACATTTATTAAGTGCATACTACTATGGGCTGGGTGCTAAACACTGGGGATAAAAAGAAAGGTAAAAGACAGCACTTGTTCTCAATGAGATCATAGTGTAATGGAGAAGACAATTTGTAAACAGCTATGCACAAATAAGATAGATACAAGATAAATTGGAAATAAGCATTACAAGGCACTAGCATTGAGGGGTGTTGGGAAAATCTTCCTTTATAAGGGGAGATTTTCAGTAGAGACTTGAAATCAGGAAAGTCAGGAGACAGACATGAGGAGTTAGGGCCTCCAGGTTTGGAGGATAGTCATTGAAAATGAGTTTGGAGATGAAGTATTTTGCTTGAGTTCTTGCTTGAAGAACAGCAAGGAAACCAGTATGACAGGAGATAAGTGCAAGAATATGGAAAAGTAGTGATGGTGGTGGGAAATGATAGGGTATAGGGGGAAGCTATGAATGGCTTAGAACATGAGTATATTTATTTGATTCTGGATGTAATAGGGAGTAACTGAAGTTTATTAAATATGTGTGAGATATGGTGTGATGATAAAGTTAGACCATGTGCTTTAAAAGGAACAGCTGAATGGAGGATGGATTGCTGTGGGGAGAGACTTGTGGTAGAAAGATCAACAAGTAGTCTATTGCAACAGATCAGGAATCTTCCATCTTCTGCTTTATATGTCTCCTAAGGGAAGGTAGTAAGGAACTGGGAAGGTTTCTACTTCTTGCTGTACCACTTGATCTCTAACCTCAAGTGAGAAGAACAAGACCTTCCTATAACAGACTGCTTTCCATCTCCTGTTGTCTTTACTTTTAAGGGAAGCTGCTAGAGACCAGCCAAACAACTTTCACCTAGGTCAGGATAGTCCCGAACATCTCCCTCACCTCCAATGAAAAGGAGATCAACCTTGGGACTTTGGGTCTTCCATTTCCTGTAAATTTATTCCTTGAGGGAAGTTGAAAGGGAGCACAATTTCCATTTCTTGCTGCATAGTTTGCTATTTCCAGCTTTCAGAGGGAAAGAGGTAGTGAAATGGGATCATCTAAATGATTTTTTGCCTTTCATCTTGTATTGCAATTGTTTCTAGTCCTCCTTTGGGATGAATATTCTCACATCTGGTCATATTAAACATATCCAATAATTCTGAATTCTTGAAGGTCATCATCCAAATCTCATTCCCTATCCCCCACCATTCAATTTCTTATTTCTTCCCCCTCATCCTTCCCATGCCAAAATTTCAACCAAATTCCATCCTCTCCTTCTATTGTAACCCTGCTTGTTCCATACTTCAATCTAAGCTTTTCTCTTTCACTCCTTCCATATTTTAGTTATTAGGCCATCAATTGGTCAACCAATATTTATTAAGGGCAAAACCTTATTCTGTCCTTCCAATAACATAAGATTCCCAGGCAACCTTTCCACTACTGGCTACACTTTCATTCATTCCCCTTGGCCCCCCCTTTTGAATGTGCTCCCCGATTGCATGTTTTCCCCTTTGCTCCTTTACTCAGTAATCTTTCATTTGGGGTTCATGCAACTCTATCTATTATGCAATTAAAATCCTGGTAGCTGTTGTTACAAACCCCAGGTCACTCCCCCTCCTTCCTTAATGAGTTAAGTACCTGGCTCACAATTTTTTTCTCAATTTGGGGATGTCAACATTCATATTGGCTCTTCTCTTAAACACTCAACTACTCAGTTCCTCAACCTACTCGTCTCCCATAAGCTACTTTTCCTCACTCCCACCACACACAAAGATACTTCATTATTTCATCATTACTTCAATCTTGCCATTATCCACAAATGCCCACCCTCCATATTCATGAATTCCAAAATTCTTTTTTTTATCATAAATTTCCAACTCTTCCTCTGCATTTCCTCACCAAATCGCACTTTGTCCACACTATGATCTCCAATCCTTCAACCCTTCTTCAGTTTTCTCCTAGACTGTCTTCTCTGTACTAGACTACTCTGTCATTGTCTCTCTTTTCTCCATCTTGACCTCTTTGTTGAACCAGTTAGCCTTTACCCTATCCTTCTGAAATCCTGACCCTTTTGATTGATTGTGCCCTGCCAAGTCTTAACCTTGGATAACTTTCACCATTTATTGCCTCTGGTCCTATATATTTCTTACTGAATTGAGAAAAAAAATCATGCAATCATTCTGACCAAGTTCATTACATATTTGTTGCACAGCTCAACTTCACCTCCATTGCTGCTAGGCAATCTTACAATACCTCCTTAATCAAGTTCATTGATTTGATTAAGGTGCATCACCCACCATCTTTGATCTTCTTCTCCCCCCCTTCCTTTTATGAGTTTTGCCATTCTGAAATTTTACTCTTCCCCAAAACACTGTAGCCAAGATGTTGTAAGGTTTTAGGTCTGTTACTCTATCATTACTTTTTCAATTTAATTTCTTCCATCTCTGCTTTCTTGTGTACTTTTAAAAAGAAATTTCTTAATGGTCTTTTTGTTATAATTTTTTGTTTTTATTTTTAACCTTATAGGTATCTTTCTTAGTCTAGTCTCTTTTCATTTTTTTCCTTAGAGTAATTTATTTTGTTACTTGCTTGCCTCTTAGTTGCTGTTACTTTTTTTAACTCTCTCTTTTTTTGTATAGGAATAACTTTTTCACTGAATGTCTATTTTTCTTCATCAGGTTCAGATTTGCAAAGTATATCACCTTGTGTGTAATGCATCTTGAACTCCTTTGTTCTTTTAAACCCATTATTTCTTTTCCTTCTGTGGCTTCCAAGGAGTGTGGAAATAAGAGTTATTTGAATTTCCTTTCCTTTACATTTGAAGGACATTTAAAGAATATCCTCCTCTCCCCCTTACTGGAATTGGTATTGGAATGAGACAATGCATATAAAGGGCATTACAAACCATAGATGTCTAATAAATGCCAGCTATTATTGTCTTTTCTCTTTTTATCACTATAGTTTTTAAAAAATTCATATACTTGGCTATATAGACTTTCCCATCATTATTCTCCTCTTTAGTGTTCTTGGAGTGACCTTTGTCATTTAAGTGGCAAAAAGTATTATATCATTATTATTGAATAGATAAAAGCTGATACAAATGTTTCATCATTCTTAACTCAGGATTAAAAAAAAGAATGAAATGTAACAAAAGCTTATAAAGGTTAGAAGAAAAAATGATTACATATATTACAATATATTCTTAATTCTCATAAAAGTTCTATGGAAAAAAAAATGACCTTTAGTGCCAAGCTGGATCTATCTTCTCCCATTATTAAGTTGGTTTATCAGTTTCACAACAGTTGGTCTGTGAAAATACGTACCTATTTGTCTTCGGTCTAGAGGTAGTTGGACAGCTGTTTGATCTGCAAATCTGCAAAGAATCATGTGTTCCTAAAAGAAAAAAGCAATAGAATAAGGATTTATTTCAAGCTTCAAAGTTTTTTTTTTTTAATTTGTTTGTTTTTATATTACTACTTAATAGTAAAATGAGAGGAAGCATGGCCTAATGGATAGCACTGGATTAGCTCCTAAAACCTGGATTTAAGCCCCATTTCTGACATAAACTGAATCTTTGACCTCAGGTTAAGTCCATTAACTTCTCAAGACTTCTAGTCATCTTTTAGACTTTATACAGAGAAAGTGATGACCTGCACTGTGAGGGAATGTCTTTACTTTATAGTTTCTTATACCAATGAAGTCAGTTCAAGGCTTTGTTTCTGAAGAGCAAGGGCATACCTCCCCCTACACTACCACACCCCATCCCTATCCTCCTGTTACTTAACACAATAAAAGTTTATTGTTTTTATGAATAAAGTAAATTATTTTCTTTTAAATTAAGATTTCTGAAAAAATGCTAGTATTTTTTGGGAAGAATGCTCAGTCATATTTGCTTCCAGGAGACTGATAAGAAATTATCTTTTTAGTACATTTTTTTCTCATTAGTGGCAATTGGCCAAAATCTGATAATCAGATGAAAACCTTGAAGGAAGTAAGAACTGGTCTTAGTTGTGACAATATTCTAGGAGTACGGGATAGAAAATTTCTCCCCCTTAGGAAAATGTTTTCTTTGAATGCCAGTAATCTAGTAGTTTACATTTTATTATCACTTTCAACATAAAGCATCTTTACTTACATGATTTCACTTTATCTGTACAATAAGGTAGATAGTACAAATATCATTATCTCCATTTTGTATTTAAATAAATTGAGATTTACAGAGCTTAAAATGTCCAAATCCAGTTCTTTCTACTAAACCAGAGTAGTAATAAAGTTCTGCGCAAATGATATCCAGGGACTCTACCCAGTGACAGTGGGGAAAGAGAAAATTGTAAATAATATAGTACTAGCTATTCTAGTCCTCAGGAATCTCTAATTGACAGCTTAATCACTGCTATATTCTCTGTTGCATTGCCCCTTCTTCCACCCACCCACTCATCCACCAATTTAATGAAGATATATAATTAACTCTTTTTTTCCTTGTCCTCTACAATTTTATGTGTTTCTGTACCTTACAGTAAAAAAAAAAAAGAACCTAAAAGTAAGGTTAAAAATTATTTTTTACTGTGAAAAAACTATATCCCCTCAGTGCCATAATTTTATGAAGGAATAGAAACCTCCAGAGGCAAATGAAGACCTAATTATTTTGCCAGTATTCTTAATTTATGTGTGGTCAGATCAGAAGTAGAGGAGGGACAAGTGAAATGAATGCTATGGAACAAATGTTTTAGGTAGAACAATGACATTTTCTAAGGGAACAAAACTTTCTACCACTAGAACAGAGGTTGAATCATTTGGCCTCTAAGTATCTTTGTTCATTAAGTACAGGGTTTCCCAATGAAGAAACTAAGACAATTATTAATGATTGTGGGGAAATATGTAGTGAGCTTAAAGATACTTGTCCTGATTTTCATATGCTTTTAAAAAAAATAAAGGGGAATTAGAAATTTGGTTGCTAAGGAAGGAATTCAAGAAAATTAGTTCTGAAAGATTTCTTTGTTTTTAAAGCAAAGTGGAGAAGAGAGAATGCTCAAAGAGAAGAGAACTAGATGTTCAGGAAGGATGGGAGGTTGCTTAAGGAATGCAGGGGAAGTCAGAACTATTCGGTATTTTTTTTTTCTGTCAGGGAGGATAATTTTTGGAAAAGAATGAACCAAAAAAGAAATAACAGTGGGTTGACTGAAATGTGAGGAAAAAATAAGAGTACTTAGCTACCTTTATGTAACAAGGGCTTTATATATTTATTGATTTATTAAAATAAATGACTGGCATGACTGCACCCTTCAGTAATCAATGAAAGTCTGTGGAGAATGGGAAAGATGTTTCAGGACTAGGGAAGGATAGGTATCCTGAATTTCAGAACTGGTAAGAGATATTCAAGCTATTGTCTACTGAATCTGGCTTTCATTCCTGATCCTCTTTTAGAATGCATAATTGAAGGAAGCTTGGAGATTATCTATAAAAAGGAAGCATGAATTACAAAGAAAATGGTCATGCCATATTAACCTCATTTTTTCTGACAGCATTGCTAGACAGAAGAATTAGCAGAATGTTCTCTCTGATTGTCTTTCTGTCTCTGTATAAATAATTTATTGACATTTCAGAAAACATAGCACCATGGTCTTATAGGAAATTCACACAATTTTGAACTAAATGAGAATGGCAAGATGGAAACCACTTATGGAAGTCTGGGTGTCTGGCCTCTGGGAAAGAATCTGATCTTGGATTTATGGTACTTAAGACTGAGACTGGAAAATTCAGACTTCATCAGACTCTCTCTAGATTATTTATTACTCATATTTGCATGCTATATTCTAGGAAAGTCATGCTAAACTGGAGAGTTCAGACGGTCATTAAGATCATACTATAGGGGGCAGCTAGGTGGCGCAGTGGATAGAGAACCAGTCCTGAAGTTAGGAGGATCTGAGTTCATATTTGGTCTCAGACACTTAACATTCCCTAGCTGCGTGACCCTGGGCAAGTTACTTAACCCCAATTGCCTCAGCAAAAAGAAAAAAAAAAGATCATACTATATAGGCATCGGTTGAGATGTCTAAGAACAGGAAGATGATAACAAATGCTTTTGTCTGGACAGCCAATAAAAATGCCTGAAGTCAGGAAATGAAGTGTTTTGCTGGAGGAGTATCAATGATCTTGTAGAGGACTTACTGAAAGACCATGATTGACTAGATATACTAGACAGTATAGTCACACAGAACAAACAAAAAGGACAAGACAATGATCTTTACCAAAGGAGGACACCCATATCAAGAAGGTCTCACACGAGTGACTGAAGTAACTGCACTTATAGTAATCATTCATGGAAATTCTGTAATGTGATCTTGAGAGCAGATCCAGGGCCTAGAATGTTCTCTCTATTTATCTCAGTTTCCTGGTTTCCTCCAAGTCTGAGATAAAATCCTGTCTTCCATGAGAAACCCTCAATGCTTATCCCTTCTCTCAGTTGACTATCTCCAATTTATCCTGTACACATGTTTGAACAGTTATATTCATGTTGTTTCCCCATAGAACCTTGAGCTACTTCATAGCTGTAGATGACTTCTCTTTGTATGGGCATAACACATTTTATGGCAAACATAAGTATTTCATAAATGCTTACTGATCACCTAGAAGGATAAGATACCAGACAAGTCATTTCTTGAACTAAATTGTCAAGCATTCCAACTCTACTACAGAGAACGTAACTCCATTGGGGCTGGCTACATTGTTTTCAATGCCAAATGTCTGCATGCCAAAAAAATTATTTTATGGAGAATTCACACAGGGCAAACACTTACAAGATGGTTAGAAAAAGTGATACAAGGAAATTCTCAAGGTTATCTCTTAAGAACTTAAGACTCAGTTGTATGACATAGGAGACACTGGCACAGGACTGCTTATGGCAAGCCCTCTTCAGAGAAGGTGATGCTATGAGCAAAGCAGAATTGAATTAGCCCAAAAGAAACACAAGATGCACAAAATTAGACAATCCACCTCAAATGTTCATATGGACTATTTGTGGCAGGACATTCTGAGCTTATATATATCAGCCAAAATCAGACGCAGTATATAACTCGATTCTAACATAGTGTTGTCATTCTCTTAGAGAATGAAGGACAATGATATGATAAACTGAAAAAGAAATTAGAGGTAGAAAAGGGATAACACTGGAAGAAGAGGAAAAGGAGGTAAAATAAAGGAAATTACATCACATGCAGAGGCAAAGAAAACCTATAATGATTGAGGGGAAAAAAGGGAGGGGAATGAGAATTGGATTAATCTCCATCTCATCAGATTTGGCTCTGAGGGAATAACAGACCTACTTATAAGGAAACAGGAGGGAAAGGGGCAAAAAAGGGGTGGGTGGGGCTCTAAAGGGGAAGGATTGTTTGAGGGAAGTGGTTATCAAAAGCAAAATAGTAGGAAGGAGGGAAAAGGGGATAAGAAAGAGAAAAGCATAAGCTAGGGTAAATAAGATGGCAGGAAATACAGAATTAGTTATTTTAACTGTGAATGTGAATGGAATGAACTCTCCCTTAAAGCAGAAGCAGATAGCAGACTGGATTAAAAAACAGAATCCAAAAATATGTTGTATACAAGAAACACATCTAAAACAGAGATACATACAGGGTGAAGGTAAAAGGCTGGAGCAGAATCTATTATGCTTCAGGTGAACAAAAAAAAAGCAGGGGTAGCAATCCTGATCTCAGATCAAGTAAAAGCAAAGATAGACTTAATTAAAAGAGACAAAGAAGGAAATTATATCTTCCTAAAGGGTACCATAGATAATGAAGCAATATCAATACTAAACATATATGCACAAAGTGGCATAGCATGGAAATTCCTAGAGGAAAAGTTCAGAGAGATGCAAGAAGAAATAGACAGCAAAACTATAATAGTGGGGGATCTCAACCTCCCTCTCTCAGAACTTGATAAATCAGACCACAAAATAAATAAGAAAGAAGTTAAGGAGGTAAACAAAATGTTAGAAAAGTTAGGTATGATAAATCTTTGGAGGAAATTAAATGGAGACAGAAAGGAGTTTACTTTTTTCTCAGCAGTCCATGGAACTTATACAAAAATTGACCATGTGTTAGGACACAAAAACCTCAAAATCAAATGCAGGAAGGCAGAAATAATAAATGTATTTTTTTCAGATCATGATGGAATAAAAATCACATGCAATATAAGGCCAAGAGAAAATAGACCAAAAACCA
>JAJPUD010006311.1:100925-133374 GCA_023553655.1 Myrmecobius fasciatus
AAACATTAGAGAGTATAGGAATTAATGGACTTTTCCTTAAAATAGTCGGTAGCATCTATTTAAAACCATCAGCTAGCATCATATGTAATGGTGATAAACTGGAACCATTCCCAATAAGATCAGGGGTGAAACAAGGTTGCCCACTATCACCATTACTATTCAATATTATATTAGAAATGCTAGCCTTGGCAATAAGACAAGAAAAAGAGATTAAAGGAATTAAGAGTAGGTCATGAGGAAACCAAATTATCACTCTTTGCAGATGATATGATGGTCAACTTAGAGAACCCTAGAGAATCAACTAAAAAACTATTAGAATTAATCCACAACTTTAGCAAAGTTGCAGGATACAAAATAAATCCACATAAATCATCAGCATTTTTATACATCACCAACAAAATGCAACAGCAAGAGATACAAAGAGAAATTCCATTCAAAATAACTATCGATAGTATAAAATATTTGGGAATCTATCTGCCAAGGGAAAGCCAGGATCTATATGAGCAAAACCACAAAACACTCTCCACACAAATAAAGTCAGATCTAAACAATTGGAAAAACATCAAGTGCTCTTGCATAGGTCGAGCGAATATAATAAAGATGGCAATACTACCTAAACTAATCTATCTATTTAGTGCTATACCAATCAAACTCCCAAGAGATTATTTAACTGACCTAGAAAAAATAACAACAAAATTCATCTGGAAAAACAAAAGGTCAAGAATTTCAAGGGAATTAATGAAAAAAAATGCAAATGAGGGTGGTCTAGCTGCACCAGATCTAAAACTATATTATAAAGCAGTGGTCACCAAAACTATTTGGTACTGGCTAAGAAATAGAGTAGTGGATCAGTGGAATAGGATAGGTTCACAGGACAAAATACTCAATGACAATAGTAATCTAGTGTTTGATAAACCCAAAGACTCCAGTTTTTGGGATAAAAACTCACTATTTGACAAAAACTGCTGGGATAATTGGAAACTAGTATGGAAGAAATTAGGCATTGACTCACACCTAACACCATATACCAAGATACGGTCAAAATGGATTCATGATCTAGACATAAAGAATGATATTATAAACAAATTAGAACAATGTAGGATGGTTCACCTCTCAGACCTGTGGAGGGGGAAGGAATTTGTGATCAAAGAAGAACTAGAGGTCATCATTAATCACAATATCAAATTAAAAAGTTTTTGTACAAACAAAATGAATGCAGAAGGGTAGCAGTAAACTGGGAAAATATTTTTATATCCAAAGGTTCTGGTAAAGGACTCATTTCTAAAATATATCTAGAATTGACTCAAATATATAAGAATTCAAGCCATTCTCCAATGGATAAATGGTCAAAAGATATGAACAGACAATTTTCAGATGAAGAAACAAACTATTTCTGGTCACATGAAAAGGTGCTCCAAGTCACTACTGATCAGAGAAATCCAAATTAAGACAACTCTGAGATACCACTACACACCTGTCAGATTGGTAAAATGACAGGAAATGATAATGATAACTGTTGGAGGGGATGTGGGAAAACTGGGACAGTGATACATTGTTGGTGGAACTGTGAACAGATCCAACCATTCTGGAGAGCAATTTGGAACTATGCTCAAAAAGTTATCAAACTGTGCATACAATTTGACCCAGCAGTGTTTCTACTGGGCCTATATCCCAAAGAGATTTTAAAGGAGGGAAAGGGACCCACATGTGCAAAAATGTTTGTGGCAGCCCTTTTTGTAGTGGCAAGAAACTGGAAATTGAAAGGATGCCCATCAATTGGAGAATGGCTGAATAAATTATGGTATATGAATGTTATGGAATATTATTTTTCTATAAGAAACGGCCAACAGGAAGATTTCAGAGAGGCCTGGAGAGACTTGCATGAACTGATGCTGAGTGAAATCAGCAGAACCAGGAGAACATTATACACAACAACAAGACTATACGATGATCAATTTTGATGGACATGGTTCTCTTCAACAATGTAATTCAAACCAGTTCCTATTTTTCAGCGATGAAGATAGTCACATACATCCAGAGAGAGGCCTGTGGGAACTGAGTACGGACCACAACACAGCATTTTAACGCTTTCTGTGAATATTTCCATGCGTTTTGTTTTCCTTCTTAGGTTGTTTTTTCTTCTCTTTCTAAATCTGATGTTTCTTGTGCAGTAAGATAACTGTATAGATATGTATACATGTATTGTATTTGTCATATAATTTATTCTATTTAGCATGTATTAGATTACCTGTCATCTAGGGGTGGGGGGTGGGGGGAAGGAGGGGAAAAGCTTGGGGAAAAAAAAAAGTTTTTGCAAAGGTCAATGTAGACAAATCACTCATATGTTTTGTAAATAAAAAGCTTTATTTAAAAAAAAAAAAAAAGAGAATGAAGGACAACAACCAACCAAGCGACTGACTGACTTTAATGGATCACTATTAATTGGAAGAAGTTATCTAATGAAGTATAGGAGAGATGTGTCCTGTTCAATGCCTTGACCAGTTACCTGGATGAAAAATCACAGAAGTTCTTAAAGACACAAAGATTTGATGGGCAATTAACACCCTGTGGGACAGATTCAGGATCCAATGTAAAATTCAAATCAGAAAGAATTAAGACACAATGAATGCTAGAAGTTTCCATTAAAAACAAAATTTTTAATTTTAAGTCTATATGTATAACATAAGAGACCTAACTCTGGGAGGGATCTCAGAAGTCATCTAACCCAGAGGTGTCAAGCTCTGTGGCTCAACACTTCAAGTATGGCCTAAACCAGATCAAAAAGTAATTGGGGAAATATTTAACCAAATAAATAAAAATACAATAGAACACAGATCATGTTAACTTGTGGTTTTCTACTCACTCTGTATCTTGCAGAAATCTGATCTAATTCTGTTTATTTGACATTACTGATTCAGACTATTATATAGTATATTATAATTACAATTTTACAGTAAAATTAATAAAGGAAATCTCAAAGGATCACAAGAGAGTGCTTTTAAAAAATAGGTGATTTCTTCACCACATTATGATGCCATCTATTTAGATGTATCATAAATCCAATAATTAGATAAATAAATTACATCACTGAAAAGATTAATGAATAAAGAGTGATAATGGAAAAGTAAGTTTATGTTCTAGCCCTCAATCAGTAAGCATCTATTAAGTGTCTACTACTTACCAAAGACTATGCAGTAGACAAAGACAAAAGTGAAACAGTCATTGTCCTTAAGGAATTTGTATTCCCTTCAAGGACACTAGCTGTATATATATAAATGCATATAAAATAAATAAAAAGTAATGGAGGTGAAAGGAGTGGTAAAAATTAGAGAGAGCAGCAAAAGCCTCCTCAAGGAGGCTGAACTTTGAAAGAAACATTGGTGTTAATGTGGGAGTTTGAGCATTTCAGGAATGAAAAAAGTTGTGAGAAGAAAGAAGAAGCAATATATGAAGAAAAGCAATTTAATTTGCATAACAACATCGGTGTCACTGTCACACTAATACAAATGTATTAGTTGCAATTTTGAATCATATTTTTATGACTCAAAATTGCTATGTTAACAGTCCAACATTTTACATTTTTCATAACTTCAAAATCATTAACACACTGAATTATTTGTAATTAAAACCTAAAAACTTATTATTTATCCTACTACTAACTTGATAGGAGAAAACATAAAAAAAAAACTATAAAAAGAAAATATGATGTATTATTGGATTATTTATTACCTTGTAAGATAAAACTTCCTTGAATGGTTCACTGAAACAGAAAAAGTAATCAGTCATTATTTTAAATAATAATAGAAAATGCTATTAAAAATGGTTTAGATGACTAAATTATAAGGAAATAAATGCCTTATCTGAACGGTTTACCTGAGAAAATATAGCCATTATAATAATCTTCTCTAAAAGGGCTAAGGTATAGCATGCTAACTATCTAATTCATTTTAGTGTATTTCTTTTGTGGGTTGTCTTTGTTATATTTCTTTCATAGGTGTTTACATTTTTTAAAAGAACTACAAAAAATTTTTTTAAATGGTTTAAAATTTTTACTATGTACCAGCCCAAGAAGTCATAGTTCCAGGTCAGTAATACAGGCAGACATAATACCCAAAAGCACTAATCCTCTTTTTTTTTTTTTAATTTATTTTATTAAAGCTTTTTATTTGTATAACATATGTATGGGTAGTTCCCCAGCATTAATCTTTACAAAGCTTTCCATTACAAATTTTACCCCTAGTCCTTTCCCCTCCCCTAGATGGCAGGAAGTCCACTACATGTTAATAATGTTGAATTACTTGACAAATTGAAGCACTAATCCTCTTGTTAACTCACCTTGTGAAATTGAGGGCTTTTCCCTCCCTGCCCAAGTTTTGCAATAGCATTTATTTATTCATTTTCTAGACTAATTCTCCTGAATGATGATCTTTAGCTTGATTCTCAAGAAAACGATGAGTCTTTTGTTTAGGTGGAACAGGAGAAGAAATTTTAGTGGCAACTTTTAGAAAGTTTTAAGCATGATTCTCCTGAAAATAATGAGTCTTTTGTTTGGACTGAAGCTCTGCTGAGTACTTCCTTTAATTTTCAAATTTACTGACAAAACACATAATCATTCTTGTGTATGTATAAGTTTATAGGTTGGTTATCAATTTCTCAAGAAACTTTACAATGTATGTTTATTAATAATTATGCAGAGAAAGAGAAAATGAAACAGTAAATGCTTTTATCATTAAAATATGATTTTACTTCTTTGTCTTTAGTTCTCTTTCTATGTGTTGAGATGTGCAGCTATAGATGAAGACGAAGAGAAAAGTCATTTTATGACTTGTTGATTTATAACGATTACACAAGGTTCAGTCAAAAATGGGTTTTATTTTCTGTCAAAAGTCTTGGGTCTGAATCCTGGTACTTCTTACTATTAGTACGCAATCGAATAGCTAGGTGGCAAGGTGGACAGAGCAGTGGGTTTGGACTCAGGAAGTTATGTTGTTTAGTTGTTTAGGGTTTTCTTGGCAAAGATACTGGGATGATTTGCCATTTCTTTCTCCAGTTCATTTGGGACCACTGTATACCTGGCTTAAGACATTTTATTAGTTGTATGACTGTGAGAAATGATTATTAATAACCAATATCTTGGGGAGATAGAGGCTTTTAAATTTCTTCTTTTAAATTCCTTATTTTAAAAGTTCAGATTTTCTTCAGATGGACATTACTGATGCTAAGACTACATAGACTCTCCTCATCTTGGTCAGATCCCCCCCAACCCTGCAAGGACTGGGTGGAGCCAGATCCTTTTGGCTAGATAGTCCAAGATTGGAAATGATCCTTTGCAGAAATATTTTCTGTCCAGGAATAAGATGATGAGGTAACAAGAATGCATATCTTTAAATAGGGATAATTTTGCTTCCTCTTTGCGTGTCCTTATTTTTTCAACTAGTTTATCTTGTCTTATATTTATAGCTACCAAGCATTTAACATTTCTAACTAGCTTTATGTCAAATAATACTGACAGTGGACACCTACATTTTAACCTTGATCATACTGAAAAAGTTTCTAATATTGATCTGTTTTCAAATAATAGTTGGTTTGCTTTATATACAACTAAGCATTTTCAAGCAAGAACAATACATATCAAATCAAATAACAATGAAAGAACCACTCTAATTTCCACTGTGTTGGTATCTTTTTTTTTTTTTAAAGGAGGAATAAGGATTTAGAACCAGTTAGTTTTGATTCTAAATTTAAATAAGAATAATTTCTAACACATTAAATCCCAATTCCTAAATCTGACAGATAGCTTTTTAAAAATAAACAAACAAGACCCAGGTTTTTGTTTGACCTTGTTCTTTGATCTTACCTTCTTGGAAATGTAAACTTCAAGGTGTTCTGAATGAAACCATAACAGCAAGGGCTTGTAACAAAGGCAGCCTGAACCTTGGTGCAATGCTCAATTACCATGTCTGTGGCCACCCCACAAGCATGCAAAGCCACCTAAGAAACAAAATCAAAGCTTAGTAACATGTTCAGTTCTCTTATACGGCTAATTTTATAGTAACTTGATTACATATAAATGATTTTCATTCCGTTAAGATTTTTCATTTCTAGCCCCAAGGACTGACCTCTAAAGAAGCTCCAAGCCTCTAAACATTTTTGTTATTCATTAAATACTTCCTATTAGAAACATTCCAAAGAACATCTTATAAATTATCATTTATCAAATAATCCTATCTAATGAGGTCCAGCACCAAATAATGAGGCTGGGGTAGCAATTCCTAGTTTGAAATGTGAAGAATTCATAATGGCATTCTCTTTGTCAAACAGTATGATGAGAAGAGATTATGGACAACAGGAGTGGTAAATATGAAATAGATTCAGGGGAGCATATAGTTAGCAAAGAAACTTTTTTTTTTAAACAATTAACAAGGGAAAAAGGCAAATTCTCTAGTGGAATTCACAATTAACCAGGAATCTACCATGTTAGAGTTAGTTCTAACAAGGAGAAAGATACCATGAAGAATGGGGAAATTGAGGGAGAAGAAAGGCACCATGAGGCAGGGCTCTAGAACAAGTAAACCTCTAAAAAGAATTGAACAAAGATGGAATAGACCATGGGCAGATTTATAGGGTAAATTTAATCTTTTTTTTAAAATTAAAGCTTTTAATTTGACCTTTGCAAAACTTTCTGTTCCAAATTTTTTCCTCCTTCCCCCTTCCCCCTTCCCCTAGTTGGCAGGTAGTCTAATACATGTTAAATACGTTTAAATATATGATAAATCCAATATATGTATACATATCTATACAGTTATCTTGCGGCACACAAAAAAAATCAGATCTAGAAAGAGGGGAAAAAAAAAACCTAAGAAATAAAACAAAATGCAAGCAAACATCAAAAGACAGCGTCGAAATGCTATGTTGTGGTCCACACTTAGATCCCACAAGCCTCTCTATGGATGTAGATGGCTTTCTTCATCAATGAACAATTGGAACTGGTTTGAAACATCTCATTGTTGAATCATGTCCATCAGAATTGATCACTGTATAGTTGCTGTGTACAATGATCTCTTGGTTCTGCTCATTTCACTCAGCATCAGCTCATGCAAGTCTCTCCAGGACTCTCTGAAATCATCCTGCTGGTTGTTTCTTACAGAACAATAATATTCCATAACATTCATATACCATGATTTGTTCAGCCATTCTCCAGTTGATGGGCATCTATTCAGTTTCCAGTTTCTAGCCACTACAAAAAGGGCTGCCACAAACATTTTTGCACATGTGGGTCCCTTTCCTTCCTCTAAGATCTCTTTGGGATATTAGCCCAATAGAAATACTGCTGGGTCAAAGGGTATGCACAGTTTGATAACTTTTTGAGCATAGCTCCAAATTGCTCTCCAGAATGTGAAGATCCCTTCACAGTTCCACCAATAATGTATCAGTGTCCTAGTTTTCCCGCATCCCTTCCAATATTCGTCATTATCATTTCCTGTCATTTTAGCCAATCTGACAGGTGTGTAGTGGTATCTCAGAGTTGTCTTAATTTGCAATTCTTTGGCCAATAGTGATTTGGAGCACCTTTTCATATGACTAGAAATAGTTTCAATTTCTTCATCTGAAAATTGTCTGTTCATATCCTTTCATCATTTATCAGTTGGAGAATGGCTTGAATTCTTATGAATTTGAGTTAATTCTCTCTATATTTTAGAAATGAGGCCTTCATCATAATCTCTGAATGTAAAAATATTTTCCCAGTTTATTGCTTCCCTTCTAATCTTGTCTGCATTTGTTTTGTTTGTACAAAAACTTAATGTAATCAAAATTATCTATCTGGTGTTCAATTATGAGTTTCAGTTATTCTTTGGGCACAAATTCCTTCCTTCTCCATAGATCTGAGAGGTAAACTATCCTATGTTCTTCTAATTTGTTTATAATATCATTCTTTATATCTAGATCATGAACCTATTTTGACCTTATCTTGGTATATGGTGTTAGGTGTGGGTCAATGCCTAGTTTCTGCCATACTAATTTCCAATTTTCACAACAGTTTTCGTCAAATAGTGAGTTCTTATTCCAAAAACTGGGGTCTTTGGGTTTGTCAAATACTAGATTGCTATAGTCATTGACTATTTTGTCCTGTGAACCTAACCTATTCCACTGATCAATTACTCTGTTTCTTAGCCATTACCAAATGGTTTTGATAACTGCTGCTTTATAATATAGTTTAAATCTGGCACAACTAGGCCACCTTCATTTGCTCTTTTTTTTTTTCTTTTCCATTAATTCCCTTGAAATGCTTAACCTTTTGTTCTTCCAGATGAATAATGTTATTTTTTCTAGGTCAGTAAAATAATTTCTTGGGAGTTTGATTGATAGTGTAAATTTAATCTTGAGGATCTGCCATTACAACTTTCTGATTGGATACTGACTAGGGCTTTCAAAGACCTCCAAAATGGGACTCTAGGACTGAGCTGATCCTATCAGTGCTCCTCCTCACCTGCTTCAGGGAACATTACAATCCTTTGGCTTCAGGCTTTCTCTGTCAATTTCACTTAGTTATTCAGAATTTCTTCAATATCAATTATGTTAGTGTAAGGTGATTTCCAAAGGAGAGTAAGTCCTGAAGACTGAAAACCCCAGAGGATTATACCTATTATATGGATATATACAGAAAACTCTTGCTCTCTATTTTATTTCAGCTGCTTACATACAAACTCTGAATGCTGTATAATCCCTGGGCCAAGTTCTTCTCATTTGTAATTTTGCTTTCTAATGTTTAAACTCTCATTAACTTAATTAATTAATTTATTTTTGCTGCGTTAGTTGGGGTTAAAGTAACTTGCTCAGGGTCACATAGCTAGGAAATGTTAAATGTCTGAAGCCGTATTTGAACTCAGGTTCTCCTGACTTCAGGGCTGGTGCACTGCCCCACTCTCATCAATTTTAAAGAGAAGTTAAACATTCAGACCATATGAAAATGTTGTTGGAAAACAATACTGAGTTAATGTTTCTTTTTTGAGATGTGTCCAAGTGTATCTATGTATATGTATAGGGGTGTGTGTGGGGGTGGGGAAGGAGATGTATGTGCATGTCTACTGGTCAAATTAAACCTCAAAACATCCAAAATGAACTCATTATCTTTTCCCCCAAACGTTTCTCCTTTTCCAACTTTTCTACTATGACAGAGGGCACCACCATTCTTCTACTCACCCAAACCTGCAACTTTAAGTGTCTCATTTTTAACTCCTACTCTTATTTCTATATTTAATCAGCTGCCAAGTCCTATCATTTCTACCTTTGTAATATATCTTGTATGTAGCCCTTTCTCTCCTTTGACAATGTCACCACACTTTTTTCAGGCCCTCAACACTTGGACCATTGCAATAGCCTGTTGGTTGGTCTCCCTGCCTCAAGTTATGCCCTCAGATGTCAAATTAATTTTCCTAATGTAATTGAAAACTTTGGTCATCTGACTCCCATTAATATGTTATTTTCTTTTCCAGGTTCAGCTTCTCTTTTTGAAATGGAGAAGTGAGTTTATTTATTTAGTTTGAACAGAATAAACAGAATAAGAACTACTTGTACAAATAATCCAAGACTCTGAGTTTTTGTTCTATTAAACCTGCAGCCAATTCCCATTATCCTCAAAATATAGTGTTCCAAAGAAAAGAGGAGAACAACCTCAGTTCAATGATTTTTTGAAAGCAAATTATATTCAGATTCTATGTGTAAAATAAAATTAGAGGGGCAGAGCCAAGATGGTAGAGTGCAGACACGACTCTGTGACTTCCTCTGATTTTCTCTCAAACCAAAAGCAGATAAAGCCTCTGAACTGGTTCTGGAGTGAAGGCTCTTCCAAATACTTGGAGTACAATGCATTCCCAGAAGAAGTTACCTTGGAGGAGCTTTGGAGCAGGTCTGTTTCAGACGGGCAGGGGATCGGCGGTTTGCCAAGCTCAGGCAGCAGCGTGCAAGCCAGGGCAGGATACCAGGGCTGGGACAGAGTGTGGAGGATTCTAAGCACCTGGGAAGTCCCTGGGAGACACTTGGGCCACTTTGCTCTGGATGCGGGCAGGTGCTTTGGCAGATCTGCCTTTTAGTAAAAGGTGAATTGAGAACAATTGAGAACCTGGGACCTAGCCCAGAGAGCCCAGCACTGGAAGTCAATCAGCCTAACTGCCCCAAGGCTCCTCTGCTTTGAACAGACCTCAAGCTCTAAAAAATGAGTAAGAAACAGAAAAGAACTCTCACCATAGACAGCTTTTATGGAGAGAAAGAAGGGCAGACCTCAGATCCTGAGGTTCCTAAAGGTAAAGCAACTCCAGAGGAAGCCACAAAGGCGGACATGAACTGGTCCCCATTTCACAAGGCTTTCATGGAAGACTGCATAAAGAAATTCAAAAGAGAATTAGAAGAAAAATGGGGAAATGAATTGGGATCAGTGCAAGAAGGATATAATGCCCTACAAAAGAGATATGAAAAAGATACCAATTCATTGAAAAACAAAAATGGTGAAATGGAAAAAGACAACAACTCACTGAAAAACAAAATTGATGAAATGGCAAAAGACAACAACACACTGAAAAACAAAATTGGTGAAAAGGAAAAAAAAATTCACTGAAAAACAAAATTGGTGAAATGGAAAAAGACAACTCACTGAAAAACAAAATTAGTGAAATGGAAAAATACTGCAATGAACAAAAAAATTCAATTAGCCAGTTACAAAAGGAGCTAAAAAAGGTAATTGAAGAAAATAATACTTTAAAAATTAAAATCAAACAAATGGAAGTGAATAACTCAATAAAACTTCAAGAATCAGTTAAACAAAAACCAAAAAATGAAAAAAATCAAAGAAAATATGAAATATCTCCTAGAAAAAACAACTGACCTGGAAAATAAATCTAGGAGAGACAATCTAAGGATTATTGGACTCCCTGAAAGCCATGATGAAAAAAAGATCCTAGATGCTATCTCCCAGGAAAACACGAAAGAAAACTGCCCTGATGTTTTAGAATCAGAAGGCAAAATCACCATCAAAAGAATTCACCAATCACCTCCTGAAAGAGACCCCCAAATTAAAACCCCAAGGAATATTGTGGCTAAAATTTCAGGACTATCACACCAAGGAAAAGATATTGCAAGCAGCTAGAAATTTCTGAAACAATTCAAATACTGAGGAACTGTTATTAGAATCACCAAAGATCTGTGAGCTTCCATATTGAAGGATTGAAGGGCCTGGAACCAGATATTCCAAAAGGCAAAGGAACTTGGATTACAGCCAAGAATAAGTTATCCAGCTAGAATGAGCACTATCTTCCAGGGAAGAAGATGGTCATTCAATGATATAGGAGAATTTGACCTATTTTTAAAGAAAAGACCAGATCTGAACAAAAAATTTGACTTCCAAACACAGAACTCAAGAGAAGCAAAAAAGGAAAGAACTCTTGAGAAATATTTTTCTACTATGGGTATGCTTAAAGAATGGGGGTATAATTTGATTTTTCTTTGATAAAATTAAAAAAACCAGAGGTGGAAGGGCTATCATACTGAAAAAAGAGGGGAAAGGAGGTAAAATAAAGTAAAAAAAAGGAGATAAAAATAAGATAACATCTCATGAAGAGGCAAAGAAAATCTAATATAATTGAGGGAAAAGAAGAGAGAGTGATGAGCATTGTGTGAATCTTACTTTCATCAGATTGGGCTCTAAAAGAGTATATCAGACATATTTGGTTTCACAAAAAAACTTGTCCCTCCTTATAGGGAAGTAGGAGGGAAAGGAGGAAAAGAAAGGGATAGATTAATAGAAGGGAAAATAGAAGAATTAGGGGGAAAGTGTAAAAAAAAAGGGAGGGGCTCTAAAAGGGGAAGGACTGTTAGAGGGAGGTGGTCATCAAAGGCAATATACTGGAGAGGGGGGAAGGGAGAAAGGGGAAAGGAAAGAGAAAAACATAACTTTGGGTAAATAAGATGGCAGGAAATACAGATTTATTTATTTTAACTTTCAATGTGAATGGGATTAAGTCTCCCACAAAACGGAAGTGGATAGCAGACTGGATTAAAAACCAGAATCCAACAATATGTTGTCTACAAAAAACACATCTAAAGCATAGAGACACAACATACAGTGTGAAGGTAAAAGGCTGGAGCAGAATCTATTATGCTTCAGGTGAACAAAAAAAAGCAAGGATAGCAATCCTGATCTCAGATCAAGTAAAAGCAAAGATAGATTAATTAAAAGAGATAAGAAAGTTCACTATTTTACTAAAGGGTACCATAAATAATAAAGTGGTAGCAATACTAAACATATATGCATCAAGTGGTATAGCATCCAAATTCCCAGAGGAGAAATTAAGAGAGATGCAAGAAGAAATAGACAGCAAAATTATACTAGTGGAGGATCTCAACCTTGCTCTCTCAGAATTAGATAAATCAAACCACAAAATAAGAAAGAAGTTAGGGAAGTAAACAAAATGTTAGAAAAGTTAGCCATGATAGATCTTTGGAGAAAATTGAAAGGAGACAGAAGGGAGTTTACTTTTTTCTCAGGGGTTTATGGAACTTATACAAAAATTGACCTTGTGTTAGGGCATAAAAACCTCAAAATCAAATGCAGAAAGGCAGAAATAGTAAATGCATCCTTTTCAGATCATGATACAATAAAAATCACATGTAATGTAAGGCCAGGAAAAAACAGACCAAAAGTTAATTAGAAATTAAATAATCTAATTTTAAAGAATGAATGGGTGAAAGAGCAAATCATAGACACAATCAATAATTTCATCCAGGAGAATGACAATAATGAAACAACATACCAAAATTTGTGGTATATGGCCAAAGCAGTTATAAGGGGTAATTTTATATCTCTAGATGCTTACTTGCATAAAATAGAGAAAGAGAAAATCAATGAACTGGGTTTACAATTAAAAAAAGTAGAAAAAGAGCAAATTAAAAACACTCAATTGGAAATTCTGAAAATAAAAGGGGAGATTAATAAAATTGAAAATGAGAAAACTATTGAATTAATAAATAAAACTAAGAGTTGGTTTTATGAAAAAAAAATAAAATAGGTAAGCCTTTAGTTAATTTGATTAGAAAAAGGAAAGGGGAAAATCAAATTGTTAGTCTCAAAAATAATAAGGGAGAACTTTCCTCCAATGAAAAGGAAATTAGAGCAATAATTAGGAGTTACTTTGCCCAACTTTATGCCAATAAATTTGATAATCTAAATGAAATGGAGGAATATTTACAAAAATATAGATCGCCCAGGTTAATGGAAGAGGAAGTAAATTATTTAAATAGTCCCATTTTAGAGAAAGAAATAGAACAAGCTATTAATCAACTCCATAAGAAAAAATCTCCAGGGCCAGATGGATTTACATGTGAATTCTACCATACATTCAAAGAACAATTAATTCCAATACTATATAAACTATTTGAAATAATAGGGAAAGAAGGTGTACTACCAAATTCCTTCTGTGATTACAGATATGGTGCTGATAGCTAAACCAGTTAGGGTGAAAACAGAGAAAGAAAACTATAGATCAATTTCCCTAATGAATATTGATGCAAAAATCTTAAATAAAATATTAGCAATGAGATTACAAAAAGTCATCCCCAGAATAATATACTATGACCAAGTAGGATTTATATCAGGAATGCAAGGCTGGTTCAATATTAGGAAAACTATCAGCATAATCAATTATATTAAAAACCAAACTAACAAAAATCATATGATTATCTCAATAGATGCAGAAAAAGCATTTGATAAAATCCAACACCCATTCCTATTAAAAACACTAGAGATTATAGGAATAAATGGGCTTTCCCTTAAAATGATCAGTAGCATCTACTTAAAACACCACCATCAGCAAGTATCATATGTAATGGGGACAAACTAGAACTATTCCCAATAAGATCAGAAGTGAAACAAGGCTGCCCACTGTCACCATTACTATTTAATATCGTATTAGAAATGTTAGCTTTGACAATAAGAGAAGAAAAAGAGATGAAAGGAATTAAGTAGGTAACGAGGAAACCAAATTATCACTCTTTGCAGATGATGTTATACTTAGAGAACCCTAGAGACTCAACTAAAAAACTACTAGAAACAATTCACAATTTTAGCAAAGTTGCAGGATACAAAATAAATCCACATAAATCAGCAGCATTTTTATATATTACCAACAAAGTTCAGCAGCAAGAGACACAAAAAGAAATTCCATTCAAAATAATTGTCGATAGTATAAAATATTTGGGAAGCTATCTGCCAAGGAACAGTCAGGAACTATACCAACTAAACTACAGAACACTTTCTACACAAATAAAGTCAGACCTAATCAATTGGAAAAACACCAAGTGCTCATGGGTAGGTCGAGCAAATATAATAAAAATGACAATACTACCCAAACTAATTTACTTATTTAGTGCCATACCAAACTCCCAAGAAATTATTTTACAGATCTAGAAAAAATAGTAGCAAAGTTCATCTGGAAGAACAAAAGGTCAAGAATTTCAAGGGAATTAATGGGGAAAAAAAGCAGATGAAGGTGGCCTTACTGTACCAGATCTAAAACTATATTATAAAGCAGTGGTCAACAAAACCATTTGGTACTGGCTAAGAAATAGAGCAGTGGATCAGTGGAATAGGATAGATCACAGGACAAACTAGGCAATAACTATAGCAATCTAGTGTTTGATAAACCCAAAGACCCCAGTTCTTGGGATAAGTACTCACTATTTGACAAAAACTGCTGGGAAAACTGGAAACTAATATGGAAGAAATTAGGGCTTGACCCAAACCTAACACCACATACCAAGATAAGATCTAAATGGGTTCTTGATTTAGATATAAAGAGTGATGATATAAGCAAATTAGAGGAACATAGGATAGTTTACCTCTCAGACCTGTGGAGAAGGAAGAAATTTGTGTCCAAAGAAGAACTGGAACTCTTAATTGAACACCAAATAGATAATTTTGACTATATTAAGTTAAAAAGTTTTTGTACAAACAAAATTAACGCAGACAAGATTAGGAGGGAACCAATAAATTGGGAAATCATCTTTACATTTAAGGGTTCTGATAAAGGCCTCATTTCTAAAATATATAGAAGATTGACTCATATTTATAAGCATTCAAACTACTCTCCAATCGGTAAATGGTCAAAGGACATGAACAGACAATTTTCAGATGAAATTAAAACTATTTCTAGTCATATGAAAAGGTGCTCCAAATCACTATTGATCAGAGAAATGCAAATTAAAACAATTCTGAAGTACCATTACACACCTGTCAAATTGGCTAAATTGACAGGAAAAGATAACAATGAATGCTGGAGGGGATGTGGGAAAACTGGGACACTGATACATTGTTGGTGAAACTATGAACGGATCCAACCATTCTGGAGAGCAATCTGGAACTATGCTCAAAAAGTTATCAAACTGTGCATACCCTTTGACCCAGCAGTGTTTCTATTGGGCTTATATCCCAAAGAGATCTTAAAGGAAGGAAAGGCCCCCACATTTGCAAGAATGTTTGTGGCAGCCCTTTTTATAGTGACTAGAAACTGGAAACTGAATGGATGCCCATCAATTGGAGAGTGGCTGAACAAATTATGGTATATGAATGTTATGGAATATTATTGTTCTGTAAGAAACGACCAGCAGGATGATTTCAGAGAGGCCTGGAGAGACTTGCATGAACTGATGCTCAGTGAAATCAGCAAAATCAGGAGATTATTATACACGGCAACAAGAAGACTATATGATGATCAACTCTGATGGACATGGCTTTCTTCAACAATGAAACGTTTCAAACCAGTTCCAATTGTTCAGTGAAGAAAGCCATATATATCCAGAGAGAGGGATATGAAATGTGGACCACAACATAACATTTTCATGCTCTATATTGATGTTTGCTTGCATTATGTTTCCCTTCTCAGATTTTTTTTTCTTGTTGATCCGACTTTTCTTACACAGCAAGATAATTGTAAAAATATGTATACGCATATTCCATTTGCCAAGTATTTTAACATAATTAACATGTAGTAGACTTCCTGCCATCTAGGGGAGGGGTGGAGACTAGGGGGGGAAAAATTTGTAACAGAAAGCTTTGTAAGGGTCAATGTTGAAAAATTACCCATATATATGTTTTGCAAATAAAAAGCTTTAATTTAAAAAAAAGTAATTGGTGACATGAAAAAAATTAATAAAATTAGAAAAGCATACCACTGAAATGACAGTAATAAAAAATGAAAAAGAACTTTAAAAAATATAACCTCCCCTTCCCACCACTTATCCTAAAATGTCATTGGCTGAATTAGGATTACATACATATACTTGCAGAAATTAAACACAAGTAGTCAGGTATGTGGCAGGAGCTGACTCAGTTATGCCCTGAGACATGATCTGATTAAGTGTATGATTCTGTTGAAATGTATATTTAAAATGTAATAGGTAGGGGCAGCTAGGTGGCGCAGTGGATAGAGCACCAGCCCTGAAGTCAGGAGGACCTGAGTTCAATCTGGTCTCAGACAGTTAACATTCCCTAGCTGTGTGACCCTGGGCAAGTCACTTAACCTCAATTGCCTCAGCAAAAATAAAAAAAAAAATGTAATAGGTAAAAGAATAAATAAAATTTTATTGTAGGTTATAATTTTCTTCACTAACCTTGTTAAATGACTTAGGCCTAGGATCCTTCATTAAAACTGAAAGTCCAGATAATTATCCTTTCTGTTAATTTTCTCTCAGAAATCCCTGAAGTCTTATGGTACCAGAATCTACCTAAACACAAAGAAGGATTTGTCTGAGGCCTTCGACAATTCCAATATCAGGCTTCATGGCCTTACTTATCTGCACATGAAAGAAATTAACCCTTTATGAAAGTGGCTACTAACTTCTTCAAAGGGATCTAAAACTAATCACCAAGGTTGTTTGAGAAACACTGAAATGCTCTATTTTGATTCATTTTTCTAGCAGTTATGCCCACTTCTGGCCAGTGTGAAAAAGTGAGGGAAAATGAAAATTGATGCCACTGAGGAAATATGGAAATACTAAAGTAGGTATGAGGTGCTGAAAAAAATTGATTTTAAAATTGTTTTCATGATTACTTTCCAAATGAATTCTCTATATTTCTTCAACCAAACAATTAAGTGAAGACTACAAAAAAAAAGTTCAGCAAAATCAATTCATTGTTGATTTTCTCAGCTCCTATTATATAATATTAGCATAGAATTACCCTATGTAGTAATTCTTAGAAGAGTATTTTTTTGTAAGTTTTTCTCAAGTTGTAATTGATTAAAATGAAATCTAGACATGTAAGCTATTTTCCCCTCTTTCTGGATTTGGAATGGAGTTGGAATTAAGACCTGAATTCAAATCCAACTACAGATACTTATTAGCTACTTCTGTAACACTAGGGAAAGTCATGGAAATTCTGTTTACCTTAGTTTCCTCAACTATAAAACAGGAATAATAATAATACTTTTCCTCCTAGGATTGTTGTGAGGATCCAATAAGTTAACATGTACAATGCTATGCAAGCATATCATAAATGCTGGCTGTGATTGTCAGCTCTTGTAATATTGTGATTACTCTCATTTTAGAGTTCTGAAGCAGTGCTCCAGGGGACAAAGGAAGAATTTATAGGTTCTCCTCCTGGCTCCATCACTGATTTGTGAGAGAAAAAGCAGTTAACCAGATGCTCACAACCACAGGAGGAGAAAACACAATCTACTCTGTATTTGTTGTCTATGGGAGACAGGGAGAATGGAAGATAAATATATTTGACTTTTTTCTTTTTAAACCATCCCCTTCCATAGTGAGCTAAATCTATTTCCTAATTATACTTGAGACACTTAACTCAGTTAATCAAAATAATGCGAAAACACTGCAAAATATTTTCATTTCTGTGAAAACAGATTCTAAACCACTGTAGGTATCAACTGTGAAGCTATAAACTGTGAAGCTAGTACAACCAGCTGAAATATGAGGAATTCATTCATTAGCTTGTTGTTTGGTGATTACGAGGCTAAGCAACTGGTTTAACTGACAAGTTCAATGAAATGACCCAAGGAATTTTACCTTGTTATATGGTCTTCCCTTTCCATATGGAACACCCATATATATGAGGAAAGAAGATACAAAGACTGAAATTTTACAAGTCAATTTATTTGCTATACCAAGATGTTAAACTCAAATATCTCTGATCCAGATGTTACTGAAATTCTTCCATATTAGTGGGGTTTTTTGGTGGTGGACTGGGATGGGATTTCATTGATAGGGAACTCCTGGTCTCAAAATTTAACGCACCAAGGCAGATTAGCTACTAGCCTGTAAATCAGAATCTCTGCATGTTGACCGAGGCCCTCAGAAGTTATGTGTGATTTAACCATATTTATATACAGTTAATCTTTATTAAAGGCAAAACTTAAACCCAAGTCTTTCTGACCATCCCCCATGCTGTACTGCCTGTCATGTTATAATATGGATATGGAAATTATAGAACATTTACATTTAAGAAAAAGGTTTTGGTATAAGACAATAGGAGTCTTGTGAGCAAAACCAATAAAATTTAACAGCCCAGAAAACATACACTATAGTCCTTGGCAATGCATAGTTAGTTAAAATTTGTATTCTTTTACCACTCAGCATAAATGGACTTTCATCCTAGGTTAGCAGATACTTTACAAAGCTGGACTCTTCCTAAGTGGCAAAATGACCCTGTATCTTGACATGAGTCAGAAAAAAAAGTATATGCTATATTGATCTCAATATAGTCTACACTTGCTTCTCTCCCTTCCATCCCCAAATTTGGTCTGAATAATATTTAAATATAGTCTATAACCACTGTTATTTTTCTATATATATTAAAGCGCTTCTTTTCTTTTCTTTCAAAGAAATTTTATTTTAGAGACATGGCCAACATTTAGAATAATAATATAAGTCAATCTTGCTACTAAATAAAAAGGAGGTAGAATAACAAATTTTGAAAGTTAAGAAAATTACCCTTTATTTTACACTCCAAATAGATAATTCGGTGCTAATTTTGGGATGATTATAGAAGCTTATGCTGAATCTATAAAATATAATAGCAAAAGCACCCTAAATTTCCTTTTGTAGATAAAATTTCAAGTATCTTACTTTCTAAAAACAAGGCTTATGCAAATTGTACATTAAAACTGCTGCTGGATTACATCCCACATTTGCTTATGCTTACACTAATTTTACACCAAGTTACATAACTAAGAAATGAAGCCGTAATTAAACAGTTGAACATCAATAAAATATAAACTTACCCATTAAAGGTAACATGTTACTTATTTACTAATTCCTTTTGAATCTTAGCTCAAATATGATCTTCTATATAAGATCTTTTCTGATACTTTCACAATTGCTTCACTCCTGAAGCTATTCTGAAGAAAATGTGAATGTATTTATTTGTGCACATTGCTACTACCCCTCTCCCTGGTAGAATGAAAGCTCTTTGAGGGCAAGCAATGACTCTCTTTGAATCTGTAAGACCTAGTATAGCATCTTAACAAACACTTATTGAATTGAACTGAATTAGATAATCATGGACTCACTTTTGTAGACATTCTCAGGCATAATTATTTTACTAAGAATGACATATCCATTAAGCAATGTTTTAAAATTTAAAGTTTTTGATCCAAAGCACTTACACTATTGCAGATGTTTTCTGTAAGCCACCCCACTTTTGACACTATGGAAATCAAATCATGATCAATTCAGGTTTGTGCACCTGCACATGCTGAAGAATGAAAAACATATTTCTTAATTATTTCTTACTATAGAACAGGTTCTTTCATTTTCCTCAAAACCATAATAACTGTCATAGTTGGACAAGTTCAAAACATTCAAGTGCCATATTTTCAAAGATGGTGACTAATAAACTATGGAAGTGTGCTCTAATCTTTTCCCAACACTCCCCAGTCTCCCTTAAGGCTGTAGGGCACAGGTAAATATCTGCTAAACTTATCAAGATGTGTTCTTATGTTCACACAATTTAAAGCAGAAAAGCCTAATCACAATCATGACATGAAGAAGAAATAATACCTTTATGGAATAAACATAGTCTTCTCTAACTTTGAGACAAAGTCAGGCTGAACTGAAAAGTAGGAATTGAATTGGGAGACATTTATATTTATCACTTTCACTACATGTGACAAATCAAACTACATTAAAAAACTTAATTTATAAAATTAATAATTTGCAAAACTTGTTTATTCTAATTCTGTTAGCCTCGATTTCCTTATCTGTTAAATGAAGGGTTTGAACAAGATAGCCATCAAGTTCCCTTTCAGTAAACATGATCCTATGATCTAGGATACTTGAATGATTGCTGCCTAGCAAAGGTTCTTAAAAACCTTATATTAGGGGCAGCAAGGTGGTACAGTGGATAGAGCACCAGCCCTGAATTCAGGGAACCTGAGTTCAAAGTTCAAATCTGGTCTCAAACACTTAACACTTCCTGGCTGTGTGACCCTGGGCAAATCACTTAACCCCAATTACCTCAGCAGCAAAAAAAAAAAAAAAAAAAAAAAAAAAAGGTCTTGTTTTACTGAACATGATAACTGATTTATAATTGGAATATGATTTTTTCTATTTAAATGATTATGGCTTAAAAATTCTTACAAATAACTGGTTTTAACTTCAAAAGTTTTCAACATTCCCTCTGCAGTCTTGGTCACACCATTAATTTGTACAGTCTAAGAATAAAGAGCTTGTTAAACATAGGTAAACCTCATTCTGAGCTAGTTTAAAAGTTCACAAATCATGGAAATGAGGTTTTAATGGGTTTATAATACAGTGCTATCCTCACTTTTTCCTGGCATTAAGTGAATAAGGGAACCCAAAGAGTTAGAGCACCTGATATATCATGTGTGGAAAGTTAGATGCTGTCAGTCAAAATATTGTTGCCCTAAAAACCCTGCCCAAAAGGTTGTTAGTTCTAATCTTTATTACTCAACATGCAAGTAAAATGGAAGTTTGAAGAGCACTGAAAAAATGGTTAACTCTACTTTGTGTAGTTTTGAGATGGAGGTTCTAAAAGCAGAGTATATCTACAATATCCAACAAGAATGTACCATTTAGTCAATCTCTACACTATAGATCTAGCTAGAGCTGGAAGAGACCTCAGAGGCCATTTTGTCCAAATCCTGCATTTTAAATATAAGAAACTTGAGCAAAAGGAAGGATCAATACCTTACCCAAGGTTGTAATAGTTAGTAAGCATCCATGGTAGGATTTGAGTCCAGGGCTTTGACTCTGGAAGTGATATTCTTTCTGCTGTAACACACAGTGTTTAGCTTCTGAAAGTGAGAAACAGGCCAGTGCAAAAATGCCTTTGCTAGTTTTCTTCCTAGTTTTAGGAATCAATTTCTTTTAGAGATCCTTTGTAACACTGGCAGTTTCCAAATGACATTCTAGTTCCAATGCTTAGATTTTATATCAGATCCCACCCCCACCCCTCCACCAGATGATGGAACAAGGTCTCCAGACACCACAAATTATAACATGAAGAACTTTCTGCCCCTCAAAGCATTGTCTTAGCTTTCTTCTGTTTCTTGGCCCAGGCAGAGCACTGCCATAGAAGGCTACACCTGTCAGCTCAAAGAGATTTTTGTGTGGAGCTGGCCCACAAACAAGTCTGTTCCAAGATGTTCCACTGTTAACCACCTTCTCCTTCATAGGCTTTGTAAAATTAATTGTGCTTAAGGTCTAGAAGAGATCATAAAATCTCAGTTTAAAAAGTCAGACACCATTAAAAAGTCTTCTGTTTCTTGTCCTTTTTTGGGCATATTATAAGAATTCAATTTGAGTTAATGTGATCATAAAGGCATATATCACTCCTTTAAAATTTGTATTTGCTTTTTTTGTCTTTCAGAAGCTAAACTACAAAGGCCTAATTCTGGTTTTTAAAAAAAGTACAACACAATTCAAAAGTTACATTAAAATTAAGTTTTCCCTTTGATCTTATGCTTTATCATAGCTTCCTTCAAATATCAACTTTATTATCACTTTCTAAAAGAAGGTTTTCCAGATCCCCCTAATTCTTTGGGATTCCCTCTAATACTATCTCCAATGTATCCTGTATATATATTTTGTTGGTACACAACTGTTTTCATACTGTTTTTCATATTATTTTTTATCTTTCTTTTTATCCCCACTACTTTAGTATAGCATCTAGCACAATTTCTGTTGTGCTATTTTAGTATTTTGGTTATTTTGTAGTTTTCAAGACCCCATTTAAGATTTTTCTGGCAAAGATAATGGAGGGGTTTATCATTTCCTTCTCCAGCTCATTTTATAGATGAGAAACTAGGGCAAACAGGGGTAAGTAACTAATCTACAGTCACAGCACTAGTTAAGATGAGAAGATGATTGAGATCACGATGTCACTGGTGTAGGAAAGTCAAAGATAAAGAAATTCCCCTCTTACCAATGCAGGTGGGTACCTTTTTTGTTAATGAAAAGTCTCAGAGAGTTGCCCATAGCAGTGGGAAGTTAAGGGTGACAGGATATGTCAGAGGACGGACTTGGACTCAGGTCTTCTTGGCTCTGAGGCTAGAAAGATTATTTAACAAGCTTATTGGGCTGCGTAGTCCACCCAAATTACATCAATTTATGAGGTCCTAGGCCCAAAATCCCTTCAGGATAAACTCTCTAAAAGCTCCATCCTGACAAATGCTACCTGCCACCAGACAGAGAGATGATGAATTAAGGATGCAGAATGAGAATATCTTTTGGATATGGCCAAATTGGGAATTTGTTTTGACTATGCATAGTTTTTATAAGAGTTTTGTTTTTACTTTTTTCCACTAAGGTAAAGGAGGTGGGAATGACAAAAAAGAGATTTTTATTAAGTGAAAGAAATTAAATTAAAAAGATTAAAAGGGTGAGAGGCCCTTTAATGTTGCCAAAATTTTCTAACTCTCCTCCCTTTCCTGTAGCAGACAGATGGATGCAGTTTGCCCATGACTTTTAGTCCAGTCTTCCTTCCTGTGCTGACCTCCTTTGACTCTGACCTCCCACCTGCTTCTTAGTCCCATAAACCTCCCTACTCTCTCCTGGCCTTGTCAATTACTTATTCCATCTGACTACTCTGACCTCAGATCCCCTTTGTTAAGTGTCTGCTTCCTGATTCTTTGGCTCAGACCCCAGTTGGATCTCTAAGGACTGTGTTCTCCCTGCCTGGAGTTTCTACCACCCCAACAGATTAAAGTTGGCTCTTGGGCAGGACAGAGTGAAGTCTCTACTGACCCCTACTGTTTCTGGTAAAACCTGCAATCTCCTATCTCATACCCCTCAAGTTCCCATTAATCACATCTATCCAACTTCCGTTTGTGCTAACCTTATTAAATCCACTGCTACATTCTTTTTTTTTTTTAATTTTTTTATTAAAACTTTTTATTTTCAAAACATATGCATGGGTAATTCTTCAACATGACCCTTACACAAAGCTTTCTGTTAAAAATTTTTCCCCCAGTGCATACCCTTTGACCCAGCAGTGTTTATACTGGGCCTATATCCCAAAGAGATTTTAAAGGAGGGAAAGGGACCCACATGTGCAAAAATGTTTGTGGCAGCCCTTTTTGTAGTGGCAAGAAACTGGAAATTGAAAGGATGCCCATCATTTGGAGAATGGCTGAATAAATTATGGTATATGAATGTTATGGAATATTATTGTTCGGTAAGAAACGACTAACAGGAGGATTTCAGAGAGGATTGGAGAGACTTGCATGAACTGATGCTGAGTGAAATCAGCAGAACCAGGAGAACATTATACACAGCAACAAGACTATACGATGATCAATTTTGATGGACATGGTTCTCTTCAACAATGATGCGATTCAAACCAGTTGTGCTGCGATGAAGATAGTCATATACATCCAGAGAGAGGCCTGTGGGAACTGAGAGTGAACCACAACACAGCATTTTAATGCTTTCTGTGAATATTTCCATGCATTCTGTTTTCCTTTTTAGGTTGTTTTTTTTTCTTCTTCTCTTTCTAGATCTGATGTTTCTTGTGCAGTAAGATAACTGTATAGATATGTATACATGTATTGTATTTGTCATATAATTTATCCTATCTAGCATGTATTAGATAACCTGTCATCTAGGGGCCGGGGGTGGGGGGAAGGAAAGGAAAAGCTTGGGGAAAAAAAAGTTTTTTTGCAAAGGTCAATGTTGAAAGGTCACTCATATGTTTTACAAATAAAAAGCTTTATTAAAAAAAAAATTTTCCCCCCATAGATGGCAGGAAGTCTACTACATGTTAATTATGTTAAAATACTTGACAAATCGAATATGCGTATACATATTTTTACAGTTACCTTGCTGTGCAAGAAAAATTGGATCTACAAGAAAAAAAAATCTGAGAAGGGAAACATAATGCAAGCAAACGTCAATAGAAAGCATGAAGATGTTATGTTGTGGTCCACATTTCATATCCCTCTCTCTGGGTGTATATGACTTTCTTCATCACTGAACAATTGGAACTGGTTTGAAACATTTCATTGTTGAAGAGAGCCATGTCCATCAGAGTTGATCATCATACAATACTGTTGCCATGTACAATGATCTCCTGGTTCTGCTCATTTCACTCAGCATCAGTCCATGCAAGTCTCTCCAGGCCTCTCTGAAATCATCCAGCTGGTCGTTTCTTACAGAACAATAATATTCCATGACATTCATATACCATAATTTATTCAGCCACTCTCCAACTGATGGGCATCCATTCAGTTTCCAGTTTCTTGCTACTACAAAAAGGGCTGCCACAAACATTCTTGCACATGTGGGGCCCTTTCCTTCTTTTATGATTTCTTTGGGATATAAGCCCAATAGAAACACTGCTGGGTCACAGTTTGATAACTTTTTGAGCATAATTCCAAATTGCTCTCCAGAATGGCTGGATCTGTTCACAGTTCCACCAATAATGTATCCGTGTCCCAGTTTTCCCACATCCACGCCAACATTCGTCTTTATCATTTCCTGTCATTTTAGCCAATCTGACAGGTGTGTAGTGGTACCTCAGAGTTGTCTTAATTTGCATTTCTCTGACCAGTAGTGATTTGAGGCACATTTTCATATGACTAGAAATAGTTTTAATTTCATCATCTGAAAACTGTCTGCTTATATCTTTTGACCATTTATCAATTGGAGAATGGCTTGAATTCTTACAAATATGAGACAATTGTCTATATATTTATCAAAACCCTTAAATGTAAAGATGATTTCCCAATTTATTGCTTCCCTCCTAATCTTGTCTGCATTAGTTTTGCTTGTACAAAAACTTTTTAACTTAATATAGTCAAAATTATCTATCTGGTATTCAATTAAGAGTTCCAGTTCTTCTTTGGACATAAATTTATTCCATCTCCACAGGTCTGAGAGGTAAACTATGCTATGTTCCTGTAATTTACTTATAATATCACCCTTTATATTCAAATCATAAACCCATTTAGATCTTACCTTGGTATGTGGTGTTAGGTGTGGGTTAAGTACTAATTTTTTCCATACTAGTTTTCAATTTTCCTAGCAGTTTTTGTCAAATAATGAGTATGTATCCCAGAAGCTGGGGTTTTTGGGTTTATCAAACACTAAATTGTTATAGTTATTGCCTAGTTTGTCCTGTCCACTGCTACATTCTTAAAAAGGTTTTGTTTGTTTTTAATACAAGTGTGATGTTGATTCTGGGAGAATCCTTAATAGGATTGTCTTTAATCATTTTATTATATGAAAATGACAACAATACTAGAAAAGAGTGAATTGGGTTTTAGCTGGAGGAGGTTGGCTTGTGTAACCTGGTGGCACTGTAATCAGGCCCTTTTCCTTAAAAAAGGAAAAGAGCTGGCTGTGTGTGTGGTCTGTTAAGACAAGGATTAATCCAAAAAGTAAAGCAAAATTGATAGTAATGTTGAGAAGGTTGAGGCAATAGTGAAACTGAAAATAAGCCTAACAAAAGGAGTCCAATGATCCCAACAGAGCCCAACAAAGGAATGAGGAAAATATATATTCATTTATAGAAATCAAAGAACCAAAGAATAATGATACAAGAAAGAACCTTAGAAATCTACTATCAAATGGCATTAATACAACTGAACTCCAAACAACTTTAAAATAACAAATCAAATAAAATTGTAGTGGCAAATACATGTGATCCCTAAGAACTTTATTAGTATTAGAGTAGTTAAAGTCTAACAAATTAATTAATTCTTGTCTAATAGAGGACATGGGTATGAGTTACTTATGTTTAGATTTTTTTAAAAAGAATAAAAGAGTGGGAGAAGAAAAGAGAGAGGAAGAATGGGAGGAAATTATCTCACATAAAAGAGAGATTCAAGGAGGGAAAATAAGAGTGAGGTGAGAATATTAATAAAAATATAATAAAATAAAGAGAATATTAAGGGAGGCATTGCTGAGAAGCAAAAGAGATTTCTGAAGAGGAATAAGATGAAAAGAGAAAGAAGGATAAATAGAAGACAATATGATAGAGAGAAATACACAGTAATCATAATTGTGAATGTGAATGGGATGAACAACCATAAAATGGAAGTATTTAGCAGATGGATGAGAAAGCAGAATCCAATAATATGTTGGTTACCAAGGACACGTTTAAAACTCAACAATACACACATACAAGTTAAAATAATGTAATGGAACAGTACCTATTATGCTAGAGTAAAAAACGTAGGACAGCAATCATGATCTTAGACAAAGGAAAAGCAAAAACCAAACCTAATTAAGAGAGACAATCAGGGAAACAGGAACAAAAAGTAAAAAGTACTGTTTGAAAGAAACACCAAAAAGTTTAAAACAAGTTTCTCTGATAAAGGCCTCATTTTTCAATCATATAGGGGAACTGAGTCAAATTTATAAAAATAAGAACCATTCCCCAAATGATAAATGGTCAAGGAATTTGAACAGGCAGTATTTAGAAGAAAAAATCAAAGCCATCTATGGTCAGATTTTTAAAAATGTTCTAAATCATTATTGATCCTACAAGGAAAACCTACAAGAATATCATTGTTAAATTTCAAAATCCCCAGATTAAAGAGAAAATTTTAGGGGGGGGGGGGAGAAGAGAAGTCAAGATGGCGAACTGCAGACAGCGTTCTCTGTGAGCTCCTGAGACCTTCCCTTAGACACAGACAAACTGAGCCTCCGAACTGGTTCTGGAGTGAGGGCACCACCAAACACTTGGACTACAACGCACTTCTATCAAATATCTACTTTGAAAGAACTTCTGAGGTCAGTTTTAGACGGGCAGGGGATCGAGCAGCTTCCAGCACTCAGACGCCAGTGAGCAGCCGGGGTGCAAGTCTGGGGCTGGGACGAACCAGAAGTTTTTAAGCTGCCAGGAAGTCCCTGGGAGACGCTTGGGCCACTTTGCTCTGCTTTCGGGCAGGTGCTTTGGCAGGTCTACCTTTGATAAAGGGTGGATTGAGAGCAGCTGAAAGTGTGGTCCTAGTGTGCATCTAGCCAGATCAGCCCCAGACCAGAAGTCAACTCGGCAAACTGCCCCAGGGCAAATTGAAATCACATCTGCTGCTGCTGCTGCTGCTCCTGCTGCTGCTCCTGCTCCTGCAGAATTCCCTGCTGGTGACTGATACCTCTGCTGAAAATCATGAGCAAGAAGAAGAGAGCTCTCACCATAGACAGCTTTTACAGAGAGAAACTAGAGCAGTCCCCAGATCCTGAGATTCTGAAAACAATTCCAGATAAAGCCACAAAGGTGGACTTAAGCTGGTCTCCCTTTCAGAAGGCTTACCTGGAAGATTGCATAAAGAATCTCACAGGAGAGCTAGAAGAAGATTGGGGAAATAAACTGAGAGCAGTGCAAGAAGGAAACATCGCCCTGCAACAGAGATGTGAAAAACTGGAAAATAAGTCTGGTGAATGGGAAAAAGTCGCTAACTCACTGGAAAATAAAAATAGTGAATTGGCAAAAGACAACAATTCACTGAAAAACAAAATTGGTGAATTGGAAAAAGTCACCAACTCACTAGAAAATAAAAATAGTGAATTGGAAAAAGATAACAATTCACTGAAAAATAAAATTAGTGAATTGAAAAAAGACAACAATTCACTGAAAAATAAAATTGGCAAAATGGAAAAAGAATGCAATGAACCAAAAAATTCAATTGGCCAGTTACAAAAGGACCTAAAAAAGATAACTGAAGGAAATAATACCTTAAAAATTAAAATTGAACAAATTGAAATGAATGACTCAATAAGACTCAGTCAAACAAAAACAAAAAAATGAAAAAAATAGAAGAAAATATGAAATATCTCCTAGGAAAAACAACTGACTTGGAAAACAGATCCAGGAGAAACAATCTAAGGATTATCGGACTCCCTGAAAGTCACGATGAAAAAAAGAACCTTGATGCTATCTTCCAGGAAATCATGAAAGAGAATTGCCCTGATGTTTTAGAATCGGAAGGCAAAGTTGGCATTGAAAGAATTCACCGATCACCTCCTGAAAGAGACCCCAAAATTAAAACCCCAAGGAATATCATGGCCAAATTTCAGGACTATCGCACCAAGGAAAAGATATTACAAGGTGCTAGGAAAAAACAGTTCAAATACCGAGGAACTGTCATTAGAATTACACAGGATCTGTCAGCTTCCACACTGAAGGATCGAAGGGCCTGGAATCAGATATTCCGAAAGGCAAAAGAACTTGGATTACAGCCAAGAATAAGCTATCCAGCTAGAATGAGCATCATCTTCCAGGGAAGAAGATGGTCATTTGATGATACAGGAGAATTTCACCTATTTCTAATGAAAAGACCAGATCTGAACAAAAAATGTGACCTCCAAACACAGAACTCTAGAGAAGCGTAAAAAAGTAAAAAGGAAAGAACCCTCGAGAACTATATCTCTACTAGGGGTATCCTTAAAGAATGGGGATATAATTTGATTTTACTTTGATAATAATTGAAAAGAAATTAGAGGTGGAAGGTATATCATATTGTAAAAAAAAAAGGGGGGGAGGGGAAAGGAGGTAAAATAAAGTAAAAAAAAGGAGGTAAAATAAGGCAAAGTCTCATGAAGAGACATAGAAAATCTAATATAATTGAGGGAAAGAAGGGAGGGTGATGACTATTGTGTAAATCTTACTCTCATTGGATTGGGCTCTAAAAGAGCATATCAGACACATTTGATTTCAGGGAAAAACTTGGCCCACTGTATAGGGAAGTAGGAGGGAAAGGAGGAAAAGAAAGGGATAAATTAATAGAAGGATTAGGGGAAAGGTGTATAAAGTAGGGAGGGTTCTAAAGAGGGGGAGGACTGTTAGAGGGAGGTGGTCATCAAAAATAAAATACTGGGGAGGGGGAAGGGAGTAAGGGGAAAGGGAAGAGAAAAATATAACTTTGGGTAAATAAGATGGCAGGAAATATAGATATAGTCATTTTAACTGTGAATGTGAATGGGATGAACTCTCCCATAAAACGGAAACGGATAGCGGACTGGATTAAAAGCCAGAATCCTACAATATGTTGTTTACAAGAAACATATTTAAAACATAGAGATACATACAGAATGAAGGTAAAGGGCTGGAGCAGAATCTTTTATGCTTCAAGTGAACAAAAAAAAGCAGGGGTAGCAATCCTTATCTCAGATCAAGTAAAAGCAAAAATAGATCTAATTAAAAGAGATATGGAAGGAAACTATATTTTACTAAAGGGTACCATAGACAATGAAGCGGTATCAATATTAAACATATATGCACCAAGTAGTATAGCATCCAAATTCCTAGAGGAGAAACTAACAGAGATGCAAGGAGAAATAGACAGTAATACTATACTAGTGGGGGATCTCAACCTTGCTCTCTCAGAATTAGATAAATCAAACCACAAAATAAATAAGAAAGAAGTTAGGGAGATAAACAAAATGTTAGATTAAGTTAGGTATGACAGATCTCTGGAGGAAACTGAATGGTGATAGAAGGGAGTATACTTTTTTCTCAGATAGTAAATGTATCCTTTTCAGATCATGATGCAATAAAACTCACACGTAATATAAGGCCAGGAGAAAATAGACCAAAAGTTAATTGGAAATTAAATAATCTAATTCTGAAGAATGAATGGGTGAAAGAGCAAATTATAGACACAATCAGTAATTTCATCCAGGACAATGACAATAATGAGACAACATACCAAAATTTGTGGGATACGGCCAAAGCGGTTATAAGGGGTAACTTTATATCTCTAGATGCTTATTTGCATAAAATAGAGAAAGAGAAGATCAATGAATTAGGGTTACAATTAAAAAAACTAGAAAAAGAGCAAATTAAAAACCCTCAATCAAATAGAAATTGGAAATTCTGAAAATAAAAGGTGAGATTAATAAAATTGGAACTAAGAAAACTATTGAATTAATAAATAAAACTAAGAGTTGGTTTTATGAAAAAACCAACAAAATAGATAAGCCTTTAGTTAATTTGATCAGGAAAAGGAAAGAGGAAAATCAAATTGTTAGTCTCAAAAATGATAAGGGAGAACTTTCCTCCAATGAAGAGGAAATTAGTGTAATGATTAGGAGTTACTTTGCCCAACTTTATGCCAATAAATTCGATAATCTAAATGAAATGGAGGAATATCTACAAAAATATAGATTGCCCAGGTTAACAGAAGAGGAAATAAATTATTTAAATAGCCCCATTTCAGAAAAAGAAATAGAACAAGCTATTAATCAACTCCCTAAGAAAAAATCTCCAGGGCCAGATGGTTTTACATGTGAATTCTACCAAACATTTAAAGAACAATTAATTCCAATACTATACAAACTATTTGAAAAAATAGGGACAGAAGGTATACTACCAAATTCCTTCTATGATACAGATATGGTGCTGATAGCTAAACCAGGTAGGGTGAAAACAGAGAAAGAAAACTATAGACCCATTTCCCTAATGAATATTGATGCAAAAATTTTAAATAAGATTTTAGCAATGAGATTACAGAAGGTTATCTCCAGGATAATACATCTTGACCAAGTAGGATTTATACCAGGAATGCAGGGCTGGTTCAATATCAGGAAAACTATCAGCATAATCAATTACATTAATAACCAAACTAACAAAAAACATATGATTATCTCCATAGATGCAGAAAAAGCATTCGATAAAATCCAACACCCATTCCTATTAAAAACACTAGAGAGTATAGGAATAAATGGGCTTTTCCTTAAAATGATCAGTAGCATCTACTTAAAACACCACCATCAGCAAGTATCATATGTAATGGAGACAAACTAGAACCATTCCCAATAAGATCAGGAGTGAAACAAGGCTGCCCACTGTCACCATTACTATTTAATATTGTATTAGAAATGTTAGCTTTGGCAATAAGAGAAGAAAAGGAGATAAAAGGAATTAGAGTAGGTAATGAAGAAACCAAATTATCATTCTTTGCAGATGACATGATGGTATACTTAGAGAATCCTAGAGACTCAACTAAAAAACTACTAGAAACAATTCACAACTTTAGTAAAGTTGCAGGATTCAAAATAAATCCACATAAATCTGCAGCATTTTTATATATTACCAACAAAGTTCAGCAGCAAGAAATACAAAAAGAAATTCCATTCAGAATAACAGATGATAGCATAAAACATTTGGGAATCTATCTGTCAAGAAAATGTCAGAAACTATATGAACTAAACTACAAAACACTTTCCACACAAATAAAATCAGACCTAGTCAATTGGAAAAACATTAAGTGCTCATGGGTAGGCCGAGCGAATATAATAAAAATGACAATACTACCCAAACTAATTTACTTATGTAGTGCCATACCAATCAAACTTCCAAGAAATTATTTTACAGATCTAGAAAAAAATAGTAGCAAAGTTCATTTGGAAGAACAAAAAGTCAAGGATTTCAAGGCAATTAATGAAAAAAAAAGACAGATGAAGGTGGCCTTGCTGTACCAGATCTAAAACTATATTATAAAGCAGCAGTCATCAAAACCATTTGGTACTGGCTGAGAACTAGAGCAGTCGATCAGTGGCATAGAATAGGATATCAGGACAAGCTAGGTAATAATGTTAGCAATTTAGTGTTTGATAAACCCAAAGACCCCAGCTTTTGGGATAAGTACTCACTATTCGGCAAAAACTGCTAGAATAATTGGAAACTAGTGTGGAAGAAATTAAGGCGGGACCCACACCTAACACCGCACACCAAGATAAGATCTAAATGGGTTCATGATCTAGATATAAAGAGTGATATTATAACCAAATTAGAGGAACATAGGATAGTTTACCTCTCAGACCTGTGGAGATGGAATAAATTTATGTCCAGGGAAGATTTGGAACTCTTAATTGAACACCAGATAGATAATTTTGATTATATTAAGTGAAAAAGTTTCTGTACTAACAAAACTAATGCAGACAAGATTAGGAGGAAAGCATCAAATTGGGAAATCATCTTTAC
>JAJPUD010006312.1:0-57993 GCA_023553655.1 Myrmecobius fasciatus
ATTAGAAGGGTAGCAGTAAACTGGGAAAATATTTTTACATCCAAAGGTTCTGATAAAGGCCTCATTTCTAAAATATATAGAGATGTGACTCAAATAGAATTCAAGCCATTCTCCAATTGACAAATGGTCAAAAGATATGAACAAACTATTTTCAGACGAAGAAATTGAAACTATTTCCGGTCACATGAAAAGGCGCTCCAAGTCACTATTGATCAGAGAAATGCAAATTAAGACAACTCTGAGATACCAGTACACACCTGTCAGATTGGCTAAAATGACAGGAAATGATAATGATAGCTGTTGGAGGGGATGTGGGAAAACTGGGACACTGATACATTGTTGGTGGAACTGTGAACGGATCCAACCATTCTGGAGAGCAATTTGGAGCTATGCTCACTCAAAAAGTTATCAAACAGCGCATACCCTTTGACCCAGCAGTGTTTTAACTGGGCCTATATCCCAAAGAGATTTTAAAGGAGGGAAAGGGACCCACATGTGCAAAAATGTTTGTGGCAGCCCTTTTTGTAGTGGCAAGAAACTGGAAATTGAAAAGATGCCCATCAATTGGAGAATGGCTGAATAAATTATGGTATATGAATGTCATGGAATATTATTGTTCTGTAAGAAGTGACCAACAGGAGGATTTCAGAGACGATTGGAGAGACTTGCATGAACTGATGCTGAGTGAAATCAGCAGAACCAGGAGAACATTACACACAGCAACAAGACTATACGATGATCAATTTTGATGGACATGGTTCTCTTCAACAATGATGTGATTCAAACCAGTTGTGCTGCGATGAAGATAGTCATATACATCCAGAGAGGCCTGTGGGAACTGAGAGTGAACCACAACACAGCATTTTAACGCTTTCTGTGAATATTTCCATGCATTCTGTTTTCCTTCCTAGGTTGTTTTTTTTTCCTTCTTCTCTTTCTAGATCTGATGTTTCTTGTGCAGTAAGATAACTGTATAGATATGTATACATGTATTGTATTTGTCATATAATTTATCCTATCTAGCATGTATTAGATTACCTGTCATCTAGGGGTGGGGTGTGGGGGGAAGGAAAGGAAAAGCTTGGGAAAAAAAAGTTTTTTTGCAAAGGTCAATGTTGAAAGGTCACTCATATGTTTTGCAAATAAAAAGCTTTATTATAAAAAAAAAAAAAAAAAAACCAAAAAACCAACAACAACTATGCTCAGCCTTCACAGAGACTCTCTCTCAAGCAGGATTATCAATTTCTCCAGTCCTCCTTTTCTACACTTTTTTATATTTTGTCTTCCCATTAGAACAGAAATTTCTTGAAAGTAGAGACTGTCTTTCTTTGGCTTTTAATAGTATTCACAGTACTTATAGATACTCTCTTATCTCTAAGTTTTAACAACACTTCTTTCCTGGTTCTCTTTCCTATTAGTCTAAATATACTTTTTTTTATTCTACACTGCTGGATCTTCAATACAGATTATGTTTACCAATTATGGGAGTTCCTCAAGAATCTATCCTAGGCCCTCTTTTCTTTCTCCCTCTATTCAATTATCATTTCTATACTAATGATTCTCAAATCTAGATATCCAGCCCTAATCTCTCTCCTAACTTCCAGACTTACATCTCTAAATGAATGTCAAAAAGACATTTTGAATTGGACGCTCCATGTTCAAGACTGAACTCATATACCCTCCCTCATCCTTTTCCAAATTTCCCTATTACTGTTGAGAGTACCAATCTTAGTATTATCCTTGACTCTTTATTCTCATCCCTTATATACGATATCTAATCAGGATCTACTGATTTCACCTTTGCTATATCTTTTGATTATACTCCTTTTTCTCTCCTGATATTGCCACCACTCTAAGGCAGGCCTTTGTCTCCTTGTACTTGGACTATTGTAATAGCCTGCTGATGAGTTTATCTGCTACAAATTTCCAATCTAGTTTCCACTCAACAGCTGAAGTTATTTTCCTAATATATAGGTTTGACAATTTTCTCACTAAACGCCAATGGTTTCTTAAAACTCCCAGAATTAAACATAAAATCCTCTGCTTGGAGTTCAAAATCCTTCATAACCCAACCTTCCTTGCCATACACATATATATACTCCCATCTTACAAACCCATCCCATTCACTCTGATTCAGTAATATTAGCTTCTTTGCTCTTCTTGGAACAAAACACTTTCATTTGTCAACTTCTAGGCATTTTTCAGGATCTGTCCTTCATATATGAAATCCTCTACTTCCTCATCTCCACCTGCTGGCTTCATTCAAATCTTAACTAAAACCCCTCAATTCTAATATCTTCTGTTTATTGATTTTTTTTCCTATTTATCCTCTAGTTATTTATTAGATGTGAACTCCCTGAAGCGGGGGCCCCTTCTTTTATCTTTCTTTGTATATGAGAAGTACCTACCATAACATCTGATACATAGTAGATTTTTAAAGTTTATTGACTGACAAATAAATGCTTAATGTTTGGAATCTCTAAGTGTTTAGAATGCTTCTTATTTTGAGTTACAATTTCCTTTTTTTTTGTAAAAATGAAGATAATCCTTTAATCCTACTCATCTCATAGAAATCTTATGATGCTTAATGAGAATGTAAGGAAGTTGGTGGAACAACCTTGTTATATACCACTGGTAATGAGAACTGTCCTTAAATCACTGGGTACTGCAAAGACCCCAGCTTCTGGGATAAGTACTCACTATTTGACAAAAACTGCTAGGAAAATTGGAAACTAGTGTGGAAGAAATTAGGGCTTGACCCACATCTAACCCCATATACCAAGATAAGAACTAAATGGGTTCATGATATGGATATAAAGAGTGATATTATAAGTAAATTAGAGGAACGTAATATAGTTTGCCTCTCAGACCTATGGAAATGGAATAAATTTATGTGCAAAGAAGAACTGGAACTCTGAACACCAGATAGATAACTTTGACTATATTAAGTTAAAAAGTTTTTGTACAAACAAAACCAATGCAGTCAAGATTAGGAGGGAAGCAATAAATTGGGAAATCATCTTTACAATTAAGGGTTCTGATAAAGGTCTCATCTCTAAAATATATAGAGAATTGTCTCAGATTTATAAAAATTCAAGCCATTCTCCAATTGATAAATGGTCAAAGGATATGAACAGACAATTTTCAGAGGATGAAATTAAAACTATTTGTAGTCATATGAAAAGGTGCTCCAAATCACTACTGATCAGAGAAATGCAAATTAAGACAATCCTGAGGTACCACTACACACCTGTCAGATTGGCTAAAATGACAGGAAAAGATAATGATGAATGTTGGAGGAGATATGGGAAGGCTGGGACACTGATGCATTGTTGGTGGAGCTGTGAACAGATCCAGCCATTCTGGAGAGCAATTTGGAGCTATGCTCAAAAAGTTATCAAACTGTGCATACCCTTTGACCCAGCAGCATTTCTATTGGGCTTATATCCCAAAGAAATCATAAAAGAAGGAAAGGGCCCCACATGTGCAAGAATGTTTGTGGCAGCCTTTTTTGTAGTGGCTAGAAACTGGAAACTGAATGGATGCCCATCAATTGGAGAATGGCTGAATAAATTATGGTATATGAATATTATGGAATATTATTGTTCTGTAAGAAACAACCAGCAGGACGATTTCAGAGAGGCGTGGAGAGACTTGCATGAACTGATGCAGAGTGAAATGAGCAGAACCAGGAGATCATTATACACAGCAACAAAAATACTATATGACGATCAATTCTGATGGATGTGGCTCTCTTCAACAATGAAATGTTTCAAACCACTTCCAATTGTTCACTGAAGAAAGCCATATACACCCAGAGAGAGGGATGTGAAATGTGGACCACAACATAACATTTTCATGCTCTCGATTGATGTTTGCTTGCATTGTGTTTCCTTTATCTGATTTTTCTTTCTTGTAGATATGACTTTTCTTGCACAAGAATGATAAGTGTGGAAATATGTACACATATATTTGATTTGTCAAGTATTTTAACATAATTAACATGTAGTGGATATCCTGCCACCTAGGGGAGGGGTGGGAAGTGGGGAGGAAAAATTTGTAACAAAAAGCTTTGTAAGCTTGTAATGTTGAAGAATTACCCATACATGTTTTGCAAATAAAAAAAATAATAATTTTTAAAAAAATCACTGGGTACTGAAAGGGTAAGTGGTTAAAGGTGGTACCTTTAAGAGGTAGGACTTGAACCCAGGTCTTTATAACTCTGAATTTGACTCTCTTTAGTTTGAGTAATTAGGCATATTCCAGAAAAGATGGCTGCAAAGCAACTACATGTAGAATCAAATCATATTTTCCAACCACCTTCCTTTGTAATTTAGAAGATTTATATATGTGCATACACACATATACATACAGGAATATATATATATATATATATATACATATTATATATATATAGTGGAAAAGGGAAGAGGATTTTAACATGCAAATAATATCTTAGTATTATTCTGAAAATAGCACTGACCTCAACAACCTCTTGAAAGAGTTTTTCTAGTCCCTCAAGGATCCACTTAAGAACTACTGTAATAAAGTAGATACTCTTGTATCTTTCTCAATGTGTTTTTAATTCTCCCCTACAACTTTACAAGTAATTAGAATTAACAATTCATATTGCCAAAGCCACCTAGTAAGAAATGTGTCCTTTGGTAACTCCTTGAGTCCTTAGAATCTATCTGTATCTATCAATGTGGCTTTAGGGATATTTGGGATAATGACAATCTATAAAATAATATTCATGAAAGAGCACAGCCTAAAGAATCTAGTAACTAGAGGACCTTTAGTTCTAAGAGACACCTTCCCATTTTCAGAGATCCATCTAAATAATCTCTGCAAAAAATTTCCCCCTAATAACCCATCAGATTTGTTTGCACAAAAACTCTTTAAATTTTTTATATTTGTCCATTTTGTCTTCTATGATCCTCTTTATTGATTGTCTAGGTATAAACTCTCCCTCTATCCATGAATCTGAAAGATAATTTCTTCTTTGCTTCTGTAATTTGCTTATGCCATTTTTTATCTGCATTATGTATCCATTTACAGTGTATATTATATGGTGAGAAATGTTGGCCTCTGCTTAAGTTCTGCCTAACTGTAAAACTAACTAGTAGTTTCTATCAAATATTGAGTCATTCAAGAGTATCTGAGTTTGTCAAACATCATATATACTATGTATGCTTCTGTATGTTGTAAACCTAATCAGTTTAACTGATTAACCTATTTGTTAGCCAGTAAAAATCATTTTAATAACTACTGTTTTATAATATAGATTTAGATCCAGTACTGACAGATTTCCCTTCTTTTCCCTTAAAAAAAAAAAAACCCACCAAACATTATTATCCTTGAGATTGTTGGCCTTTCCTCCTTCCTTATGATTTTTTGGGTTATTTTTTTCTACATCAATAAAACTTTAATTGGGACATCAAATAAGTAAATTTATTTAAGACTGTCATTTTTATTATATTAGTTTAGCCATCCATGAAGAATTAACATTTCTCCAATTATTTAAGTTAGTCTTTATTTCTGCAATTATAGTTGAATTTATGTATTTCCTGAATGTATAAGTACCAATGCACATGTACTCCTCAAAATTTTGAACCTTCTTAAGTTATTTGGAATACAATTTCTCTTTCTAGTGCTTCCTATTGGATTTTGTAGGAAATATATATGAATGCTGGTATTATTTGAATTTTATATGACAAAAAATTTGCTGAATTTATTGTTTCAATTAATATTTTCATTGACTATGATTTTTTAAGTAAATGATCAAACCATCTACTTTCTTCTTTATGCTTATTTCCTCAACTGATCTTTTTCATTTTGTCATAGACTAGTATTAATAGTACTATCTTAAGTAATGGTGACAATGGGCATCCTCGCTTCATTTCACCCTTTTTGTTATACTTCTAAGGTTTCTTTGCCACATATAACATATGCCACATATAACGTAGTTTCCAACAGTCTGTTCTAAGGTGCCAATTTTCCTTATCATTCTTTTCTCTCTAACTATTGTATTTTGTATCTGGTTTCATTTCTTATAGGTATTAATCTTTGTTGCTAGGATTTTTTTTCCCCCAAGAGGTTTTACCTGGGTTTATTGTGGAATTATATTCTTCCGCAGAGTTTCCTGGGCATCTCTTTGTCCTAAGCAATTACTCAAAAGGCTTAGTGATTTCCTTAGGTCAAACATCTCAGCAGCCTCAATATTTACATTTAGGGAACCCATGTATGGATCAAGTACTATTCCTAAACTCCTGAATGGTATAGGCCAGTCCTGAGTATGGTAGCAAAAACCCCTGCCCTTTCCTTTCAAGGGCTGCTGTAGCTGTGTACTCTTCTGAGTGCCTCTCTTTTGCTATGTGGGGGCTTCCTGGGTAGTCTCTTCCTCTTAGGCTATACCTGAGGATCTTTCCCTCTACTATTGCGTGCCTCTCTCACTGGGATCCTGTCACAAGCCTTCAAGGTCATACCAGTTAAACAGATTAGCTTACTATTACTAATGCCCTAGTCCATACTGGACACCTACTCAGTAGAGCCTCTCTCTAGTTGTTCTGAGGTTTTCCAAGGTTTTCCAACTACTTCCCCTTTATGACAAGATTCCAGGGACATACTATGCATTAAAGATAGAGTTTATAGGAATATCTGTTTATTTTTCTTTTAAAAGGTATATTTTTAAAGTTTTTACTTGAGTGTTATAAATCTATATTCCTCCAGGTCTTAGAATTTCACCCTTTTTCCATAATCCCCTTGTAAACAACCTATTTTTGGTACTAGTAAAAGTTAGATGTAAAACCTAAATGCTACTTAGATTAGATTTTAAAATAAAATTATGCAAATAATGAGACTAAAATGTCAAATACCATTTGACTCAGATTTTATTACTAGGCATACACATCTCAAGGAAGTCACTGATTTAAAAAAAAAAGTTTCCATATACAGCAGAATATTTACAGTAGCATTTTTTTTTGTTAACAAGAAATAGGAACAAAGTAGATGACCACAAATCTGAAAACGGCCAATAAATTGTGGCACATGAATTCAATGTAATATGTTGTAAAAATGACAAGTAAGCTCAATTTAGGGAAGCATGGAAAAACTTACATGAACTGATGAAGACTGAAGTAAGCAGAGCCAAGAAAACAATATTCATAGTGACTAAAACAACAGAAATGAAAAGAACAATCACCACAAAATAATTAAAAGGTGAATGTTATAAAATACAAATATGGTCCCCAAAGAGATACAAGAATTAATCCTTTACAGAGATAGGAAGTCCATGAGTGTGAATTTAGCATAGATTGTCAGAATTTTAAAAAAAAATTAGTTTTGACAATTTCTTTTCTCTTTTCCCCTTTTTTTTTTTAAATATTCTTTCATATATGGGATGACCCTCTGGGAGAGTAAAGGGGAGAGGATACAGGAGGCAATTTAGGTGATATAAAAACAAAATATACACGTAAAATTTTATTTTAACAGTTTCACTAAAACACCGTAACAGTGAATTACTAAATCAGATTACAGGTAGATAAATAGAATGCTTCAGCTAAGTATTTGCTGAATTAAAAATAAAACCCCAAATATCTTGTATATGCTACATGCAAGACACAACACTAGAAGCTATACAAAGAGAATAGTGATATATTGAGAATAGTGATATATTGTCAGAAAAGTGCTGGAGTTATAGTAAAGAAAACTGGATTCAAATCCTAACTCTGCTATTTACTATCTACAACTTGTATGACCTTGGATAAACCAAGTTTCTCTGGATTTCAGTTTTCTTTTATATAAATTAAGGTTTGTCACAATGACTAAAGCTCTTCCAGCTGTTTTTTATATATGATTCTGTATGACATAATAGGCTCCTCAAGAAGGCCAAAGGACAGAGACATCAATTCTAAGAGTAGATAAACAAGTCATTCTACCCCAGAAAAATGACAACATGCAGGGAGAAAACGTTATTGCAATGTAGCTAAAGCTTTGGAAAGGAATGAACTAAAAAAAAAAACAAAAAACTAGAAAAAAATGATTATTAAAAAGGCTGTATAAAATGCAATCCCAAATTGATGAGTACTATATGTGAAAGGCAAGAGGGAAACAGTATATGTAGGTAATTTAATAACAAGGTTCCTTTTAGCCCAAAACACTTTATTTTCTGTCCTGTGACATATTATTGCTTATAATTAAGGAAAACAACTCAGAAATAATAACATTTTAAGAAATATTTTTCTTTACATGATTCACTAAATGACAACTCAATTTCCCACAGGAAGGAGCAGAAACACAAAAGTCATTTATTTTGGGCATTAGAAAAGTCACAGGTATCCTTTTACCACTATCTGTGCTGGTTTATCTCGACCATTTACTAGACAAGTCATGTGTGAGGCAACATGAGGATAAGAGGGAAGGCTAGGTGAAGAAATTAAGTACCATAAGGTATTATTAAAAAAAAAAAGAGAGAGAGAGATTACCTTCCTATTCTGAGTAGAATTATAAAAGGTCTTTCAGTCTAAATAAAGGATTACTCTAGACTCCAAAATATGCAAATTCACAGGATACTGGACTTTCAAATTCAGAGCTACAAGGTATCTAAGAGATCATTTGAAGTTGCTCATTTTACTGATACGGAAACTGAGATGCTGAAAGTTTAAGTAAATTCCTGCAAATCAGTTAAGAGGCAATTTTGGGCCCAGTTCATCATCTATCTAAGGTATATATCCACAAAATTACTTATGAATTCACTGGGCTGCTATTGTATTCTGTAGTAATAAAAATCATCTGCCAATAGAAACATTTTAGTCATTGTTATTTCTTTTCTCTAAATACTTCTCATTCTTTATTTTTTCATCCACTCTAGTATCTATCCTAGCAGACAGCTACTTAAATTTTATCTTCAATCTGGACTACTATCTTTAAACATCCTGGGGGATGTAAAATAAATCCTGGCTTTGAGCAAATCACTGAATCTCTATGGACCTTGTTTCTTCTTCATAAGGAAGAGGTTGAACCTAGAGATGCTTTATGGTCATAAAGACCATAAGGATCTTTTCTTTTCCAGCTTGAAATCCTATAATGTACTCTCTCATCTCTAACTAAATTAGTTTTAGATAATGCCCCTCTACAAAATGACTATCTCCTTCTTGGTTTGCTAATCTCAATCAGTACATAAAACCAGACATTCAAATATTAGGGTCCTTTCAAAACAGTTCTCAAATAGATTGTTATTTATTTATTTTTTTTTTTGCTTTTTGCTGAGGCAATTGGGGTTAAGTGACTTGCCCAGGGTCACACAGCTGGGAAGTGTCTGAGACCACATTTGAACTCAGGTCCTCCTGACTTCAGGGCTGGTGCTCTAACCATTGCGCCACCTAGCTGCCCCTAGATTGTTATTCTTAAAGTCACTTTTAGTTCAAATTCAGAGTGCTTATACTAGTATCTTAATTTTTATCCTTGTCACTAATTTCACAATCCCCTCTTGCCCCCAATTCCACCAGATTTTTACATACTTATTCTAAGTCTTCATTTAACTCTCTCAATTGATTGGCATATGCTCTGAAATTTATATTCTGAAGCAGTCCAGCACACAAAGTAGTTAAATGACTTTCTTAGAGTTACACAGTCAGAGGAACCAAAGCCTTCATAATCCAAACCAGCTCTCTCTAAACTATTCTAACTGTCTCTAGTTTAAAATCAGCATTTAATGTCATTTTCTCACACAATTATTGAATTCTGTTGCCTACAGGGAAAAAAAGTCATAATCTGATCCCAAACTACCCTATACTTTACATTCTAATCTCTTACTGCATGACCTTGATGTATTTAGACCAGTCTATTTAACTATCCTGTAAAATACCCCATAAATCTGTTCTTTCTGTCTTCATTTAACTCAAGTCTTGTTCAAGTCTAGAATACCTTTTCCCTTCTTTCTTCACTTATTTAAATTCTGTCCATCCCTTAAGGCTTAGCTCAAATCCCTGTTTATGTCTAAATCACCAACCTATTTCGACCTTATTTTGGTATGGGGTGTTGGGTGTTGGTCAAGGTTGAGTTATCTTAAGCAAGTCACCCCTCTCAGGACTAGATAATCACACAAAGATTTCTTTCCCAACCAATCTATCAACTTCAGAATAACAGTCAAGGAAATAAAAAGAAAATTCTCTCAGGACCAAGAGAGATAATGTCCAAAGAATTATGCCAAGGCACAATGGAAAGAACAGCACACTCAGAGGACCTACTTCAAAATCTGCCTCTAGAAATTACAGAATGAGAATGAGCAAGTTATAACTCAGATTCAGTTTCCATCCTTGTAAAGTGTGGGCTACAAGATGTCTCAGATCCCTTCCAATTTTAAATCTGATCCTATAAACCAAACTATTTTATCTCATAAGAATATATAGAAAAAACATTTTAGCAAAAAAGATACATGATAAATCAATTATTTAAGTTTCAAATACATTGATTATTTTTTAAAATCAGGTTGAAAAACAAAGGACACAAAAGCAGATCCAAAAAGGAAGGACACTTAAGATGACAATAATTTGGTATAAAATCAAAAGAACCTACAAAATCAAATCCACCACCAAAAGTGATAAAAAAAAAATTTATCATAAAAATTGGCATTAGTAGTTAAAAGTGAATTTGTAATCACCAATACCAAGTTAATTTTTCTCTCCAGTCAATGGCCAAATGTGGCCAAAAATTTAACATGATCAAAATGAGATCAGTATATGGTATAATCGAAAGATCTCTTCCTAAATATGAAAAGACTCAGAATAAAGTTGAGGCTACTTAGAGTATTAACTATATTAACTACAGGGCAGTTAGCTAATTTCCGAGGCTCAGTTTCTTCATCTGTAAAATATAGATAATATGTGCATTAATTAATGGATAATAATGTGCAAGACTATAGATAATATGTGCAATTAATTAATAAATATGAATTTTACAGGACTCTTATGAGGTAATAAGATTTCAGTTTACAAATCACTTTTATTAGCTATAACAGAAATCTGAAGAACTGTTGATAATTATCTCCACCCAAAGCTAAGAAAATTAAAACTAGAATTATTCATTCTGCTAATTTTAAATTTTTTCTAGGATAGGAGTTAACATAGATGGATATAAACTGAAATTTTGCATTACACCAAATTTTAAAAGGCATTTTATTATTGAGGGCAGTAGGACTCTTTCCCAAATATCATATTGATAGGATGAGTATGAAGATACAAAGTGAATACAGGCTAAATGTGAGAGTTCTTACTTAACTCTTCCATGTTCAGCCAGTAAGTAAGAATAATTTTATTCATCATTATGATAAATGGAACAAAGCAAGAAATCTTAAAATACATTGTACTAATACACAACAATTGTGTTATATTCAGCAAAATAAAACCATCAAGTTGATATATCTGTACTGCTCTGGGCTGATATTTTAACAATCCAAAAATCTATTTTATAGGAATATTTAAGCTTTGTAAGGCTACAAATGAAGATGTGTATTATCCAAAGACACAAATTTAACTTTACTGCATCCAACATGAATTTTTAAAATAACATGTGTTTAAAATAAAAAGCATCATCCTTAAAATTCAAGGCATAAAACTCCAGAATGTTTAGAATAGTACCATTAATAAATCATATTAAAAAGTGACCTAATCAGCAATCTCACTCATTAAGACACATCCCAGCCACAGGAAGCTAAAAAAGAGTGTAAACTAAATATTATTACAAGAGTCCATTCAGACCTTCACTCAGCCTATTTAAGTTTAGACATAATTATCACTCATTTAAGTTACCTTGTTTCCTGACTAAAAGATCATAGATAGGAGAGAATGAGGAAAAAGAAATTAAACATAAGAATTATAAAAAGTATATTATACTTAAAAAGTTATAAACCTGACTTTTTTCCCCTTGTTTTTTTTTTTTTTTCTTCTGGGATAGAAGGGAGGGAGAAATTATGAGCAATATAAAAAAAATTAACAATAAGAATCTTCTCACCCTCACCAGATTCTGCTCCTAGCTAAAAAATGATGTTTTTATGCAAGCTATAAATTCAGGATTAGACCAGAATTGCAAAAAATATAAAGAATTTAGGACGAATGGAGCTAAAATGACTATCGAGAAAAATACACAATGGCTCTTAGTACAAGGAATGCTGATTCCTGGTTTAAATATAATCTTATTCCCAAGAACCAAAAGTTTTTTGCATTTGTCGTACTACTTTAAATTCTAATAAATATAGAGGTTTATTTGATTTTTACAAGCAATGTGGTGTAGCAGACAGAGTCTTAGTTTTGAAGTCAGGAGGGTTTGAGTTCATAACTGAATTTTAACTAGCTTGTGACACTGCACAAATCATTAATCTCAAGCGTCCCAAGCACCTCACTTAGGCTGTGGAACACTTACTGATTACACTGGTAGAGAGCTACTGGATATAAAAAAAATCAGCAAGTATCTATTAAATACCTGGTAGATGCCAGACATTGAAGCTAAACACTGGAGACACAAAGACAAAAAAGTAAAAGAGTTCCTCTCCCTTGAGGAGCTTACACTCTAAAGACAGAAACATGTACAGGTTAAGAATGTGCACAAAGTGTAAAAATGAGTAATACAAAGTCATTTTGGAAAGAAAAGCACTAATAAATGGGGGAATGGGGCAGAATTGTGGAGGAGACATTTGAGTCTAGTCTTAAAGGAAACAGGTTCTGAGAAGTGGAAGTGAGAATTAGATATGGCAAAATAACCAGAGCCATGGCTAGGCAATATAGCCTGTTTTGTGAGGAAATGCAAGTAGGACAGAGTCTGGTTATACTGCAGAGGATTGCTGAAGTAATACTTTAAAAAAAACTGGAATAGTAACAAGGGCCACGCTGAAGAGCTTTAATGCTAGAGCTAAAAGAAAGCTGCTGAAGCTGATTGAGTATGGAGATAGCAGGGTCAAGACTTGAGTTTTTTGTTTTTTTTAAATCACTTTAGTAGCTGTGTATAGAGAGATGCCTAAGAGTAAAGAAAGTTGAGGCAGATCATTTCTAAAATATATAGAGAACTGACTCAAATATATAAGAATTCAAGCTATTCTCCAATTGATAAAAATAGTCAAAGGATATGAACAATTTTCAGATGAAGAAATTAAAAGCATTTCTAATCATATGAAAAAATGCTCTAAATAACTATTGATAAGAGAAATGCAAATTAAAACAATTGTGAGGTACCACTACACACCTTTCAGATTGGCCAAGATGACAGGAAAAGATGATGAAAGTTGGAGAGTCTGTGGGAACACATTGCTGGTGGAATCGTGAACTGATCCAACCATTCTGGAGAGCAATTTGGAATTATGCTCAAAGGGCTATCAAACTGTGTACACCTTTTGATCCAGCAGTGTCTCTAGTGGGCTCATATCCCAAAGAGATCTTAAAGGAGGGAATGGGACCCACATGTGCAAGAATGTTTGTGGCAGCCCTTTTTGTAGTGGCAAGAAACTGGAAACTGAGTGGATGCCCATCGATTGGAGAGTGGCTGAATAAATTATGGTATATTAATGTTATGGAATATTATTGTTGTGTAAGAAACGACCAGCAGGATGATTTCAGAGAGGCCTGGAGAGACTTGCATGAACTGATGCTGAGTGAAATGAGCAGAACCAGGAGATTACAGATGGCAACAACAAGATCATATGATGATCAATTCCAATAGATGTGGCTCTTTTCAACAGTGAGATGATTCAGATCAATTCCAATGGTCTTATGATAGAGAGAGCCATCAGCATCCAGAGAGAGGACTATGGGAACTGAGTGTGGATTACAACATAGTATTTTCACTTTTTTTGTTGTTGGCTTGCTTTTTTTTTCTTTCTCATTTTTTCCTTTTTGATCTGATTTTTCTTGTGCAGCAAGATAACTGTGGAAAAACGTACAGAAAAAATGCACACGTTTAACATATTGGACTACTTGCTGTCTAGGGGCAGGGTGGAGCAAAGGGTGGGAGAAAAATTTTGGAACACAAGGTTTTGCAAGGGTAAATACTGAAAATTATCTGTGCATATGTTTTGAAAATAAAAAGCTTAAAAAAAGAAAGTTGAGGCAGAAATGACTGGAAGATGGTGTATTATTAACTAAACTGCTATAAGGATAAAAAACTAGAGTGGGTAGCAGTGTGAATAGGGAGAAGGGGGTCTATAGGAGAGGTCAAAGAAAGAGAAATAAAAAGATGTGGCAATTTTGGAGGGTATGTAAGATGAGTGAGAATGGGATGAAGGATGACAACCAAGATTTTAAGCCAGGGTATTTGTTAGGAGAATAGTACCCTCAATAGTAATATGAAAATCTGGAAGAAGAATGGATTTGGGGAGGTGGAAATGAATTGTTTGTATACATGTGTAAAAAATCCTAAAAGACATTCAAATTTAAAAATGTAGACTAGGTGGTCAGTGACAATAGAATCACATTCAAGAAACACTAGAGGAAAGTTAAGAGAAGTCATTCACACCATCTTTATTTGGGAGGGAGAAAACGAAGAGTGAGCAATTTTGGAACCTTATAAATCTTTTCCTTTTCCCTGTACCTTCCAGTACTATAATGAAAGGCTGGAGGTAATATGAGAAAAAAAAGCCCAAAAAGAATGGCATTAGAAAGGAACAGGTGTAATAAAGGCCATAGAAGAGCAAAAAAGTTTTTCTTCATTCTAATTGCAAGAAGAAAAGAAAGCAATGGCTTTCTCTTATTGCTTAATCCAGAACTCTAGCTATTAGTATAGTTCATTTATATTGTAGATTTTTTTAAAGCTGAGTTTTTTCCTCCATTGTATTAGCTTGAAAATCTAAATATTATTTATATCAGATTATTTCCATAGGGAAAATGTGAAGTTTCAATTACTTAATTTTTAAAAGCAAGTAGTGGTGTTTTGTGGTGGAAAGAACATTGAATTTAGCCTTCATCTTATTGCTAGATTTGCTCACTTTGGGTAGGGTTCTTTAGCTGTTGTATCATGAACTTTTTCCCTTTGGCAGCCCAGTGAGAACCCCCAGACTGCTTCTCAGATTGTTATGAAATACACAGAATTACAAAAGAAATCAATTCTATTGAAATCCATCTGCTTTTTCTCACAGCACAAGTTAATCTCTACTGATTCACTGGGCTTTATTATTAATACAAAAATATTACATGCAAAGTAAAAATCAAGTACAATACCAATATTAAAGAGCAAGTTTTCTGGTAAAGTAATTTCACAAATTATAAATGTTAATTCTTAGAATGGGTATTAAGTTACAAAAAAGTTGAAGAGTGAATATCTATTACTACTGGCAGAACCATTACCAACATTTTCTTCCTCAAGGAAATTATTATTGTTGTGTCAAAACACTGTTTTGTTTATAAAAACAAAAAACTATTTTTGCACACCAGTGCTTCTGAATCAGTTACACTGTACAATTTCTTATCAGATGTGCAATGTTTACACAAAGGTTAAGGTTATCACATAAGTACATTTATAATATAGCTATAACTCAGTTTGGGTTAGCTTTATGGGACAAAATTATATCCCAATCAAGTGAAAATCTCCAACTATATAAAGAACATAGCAGGCATGCTGTACCAGCAAGTCACATAAAAGCTAATGCTTAATTAAACATTATATTTGCAAACAAATAAACTAAAGGATGCTAGGTAAAAGGGGCTACTTTCTTTCAAAGCAATAGCACCTAAAGGATATTTATATATTTCCATAGATTATTTCAATTTAATTGTATTTGATTAAAACTTTTTTTTTTGCTTTTTGCTGAGGCAATTGAAGTTAAGTGACTTGCCCAGGGTCACACAACTAGGGAATATTAAGTATCTGAGATCAAATTTGAACTCAGGTCCTCCTGACTTCAGGGCTAGTGCTCTATCCACTGTGCTACCTAGCTGCCCCACCAATATATTTTTTAAAATAGGTTGATAGACTACACTTTAAGAAACCATCTTAGATCCAGCCATTCTGGAGAGCAATTTGGAGCTGTGCTCAAAAAGTTATCAAACTGTGCATACCCTTTGACCCAGCAGCATTTCTATTGGGCTTATATCCCAAAGAAATCATAAAAGAAGGAAAGGGTCCCACATGTGCAAGAATGTTTGTGGCAGCCCTTTTTGTAGTGGCTAGAAACTGGAAACTGAATGGATGCCCATCAATTGGAGAATGGCTGAATAAATTATGGTATATGAATGTCATGGAATATTATTGTTCTGTAAGAAACGACCAGCAGGACAATTTCAGAAAGGCCTGGAGAGACTTGCATGAACTGATGCTGAGTGAAATGAGCAGAACCAGGAGATCATTATACACGGCAACAACAATACTATATGACCATCAATTCTGATGAACATGGCTCTCTTCAACAATGTAATGTTTCAAACCACTTCCAATTGTTCACTGAAGAAAGCCATATACACCCAGAGAAAGGGATGTGAAATGTGGACCACAACATAACATTTTCATGCTCTCGATTGACGTTTGCTTGCATTGTGTTTCCTTTATCTGATTTTTCTTTCTTGTAGGTACGATTTTTCTTGCACAACAATAAGTGTGGAAATATGTATACATATATTTGATTTGTCAAGTATTTTAACATAATTAACATGTAGTGGATATCCTGCCATCTAGGGGAGGGGTAGGGAGTAGGGAGGAAAAATTTGTAACAGAAAGCTTTGTAAGGGTTAATGTTGAAGAATTACCTATACATATGTTTTGCAAATAAAAAAAAAAAGAAAAGAAACCATCTTAGGAAATTTACTTGCTCTTTCTGGTCTTTAGTTTCCTCATCTGTGAAATGACTGAATTGGTTGGCCAGGATGAGCTATTTATTGCTAAAGCTCTTTTTATCATCCAAATTTTACAGTTGTGCTGATCCCATGAACTTTGGGAACAGGATTATGTAGGTAGTATCCAGTTTAAAAATCAAGTGATAGATATAAAGATCCTGAAGAGATCAGAAAAATTATATCATGTATGCTTCTAGCAAGAAAGTATACAACATATTTTAGAAAAAGTTCCAATGGGCCTGAAAGTTGTAAGCTTCAGTTACCTGGAAACTCTGCTTATGTGGAACATTCATTTTCTTAACAAAATCAAGAAAGCTATGTCATTGTTACAACTAGTACCATATCAGCAGGTGGCTTGCTACAAAATTAAGTAGCAGAAATGAGCAGCATTTGCCTTCTATATTCCTCCTATAAAAATCATTATTAAGAAAACAAAAATAAATATAGTTTTCATTTTTACCACATATTTGCCAAAATACAAACTTATATATATCAATCTGGGGAATAAAAACATCTGAAGCAATTTATGAAGTACAGAGGAGCTACACAGAAATTCCTCTAAGGAATGTTAAATCTGCTGAGGCAAGGGAGTAAGGTATGGTACATTAGCAGGAGGGAGCTTAGCAGACATGTTAAGCAGCATTATACTAAGATCTCCTGAAATGATTAATGAAAAATACTTTTCAAATCCATCATCTCAGATTACAACTATGGTACACCATGTGTTTCAATTCTTTTTCAAACCATAGCAGAGTTGAAAGAGGACAGATCTGAAATTATTAGACCTGGGTTCCACTTCTGGTTCTGTCACCTACTTGCTATGTTATCTTGGACAAAATACTAAATTTACAAGGATGCTAATAGAAAGCACCATGTAAACCATAAAGCATTAAATATAAAGCTAAAGCCTTTCCCCTCAGAAACAGTCTATTTATACAAAAGGCTAATAATCAATCTATCATTATTCTTCCTACTTTATGAAGTCAATTACTTGGTTTTAGTACATGTAACCATATTAAAAAACAGTAATTCAAGCCCCATATTTTATGACCTTGACTGAGCTTAAGTTACTTTTGTGCTATCTTTTGGAAAGAATCAAGAAAATTATTAATAATGTAGATCTTAATATAGGAAAGTATCAATCTTGACTATCACAAGCATGCAAATTTTGAGTTTTATAGAACTGATACTGATGAATTTATATTCAATTTATAATCTTACTTTATAAACTAAATGGGATTAGAAGTAACAGTATGTGGTGATATAAAAGGACAAATCTCACCGACAAATTTGGTCTTATTAGCAGGGATTTTAATCAAACTAATCATTTCAACAAGATTGCTTAACTTTTTAATTAGATCTATTTTTGCTTTTGCTTGATCTGAGATCAGAATAGCTACTTCTGTTTTTTTTGTTTGTTTTTGTTTTTTTTTTTTACTTCAGCTGAAGCATAACAGATTCTGCTCTAGCCTGTTACCTTTATTCTGTATGTATCACTCTGTTTTAAATGTGTTTCTTGTAAACAACATATAATACTGGATTCTGGCTCATAATCCAGTCTGCTATCTGCTTCCCTTTTATAGGAGTGTTCAGTTTGGGATCCATTGTTAACTATTGAATGACCTACAAATGTCTCATTTTGTGGTCAAGACAGTCCCTAACACTTACTGTAAACATATGCTACCTAACCAGTTAATCTGCAAGAAGACAACATTAGGCAAAACAACATTACTAGGAGCAGAGAGCTAGGTAGCAACAGTATTCTAATATGCATCTTAAGCAAAAAACATTAAGCTAGGATCTGGTCATCAGACAGTATTGCAAAATAATAGGCAAATGTTACATATTGTTATAAATGTTATATATATAGTTTATATAGGTACAATTATATATTGCCAACACTATCGCTGAATCTATAGCTACTGATACCAAATTATTCATTACTTAACCTGAAAAAGATATTGCACAAATTATTTATAAATAATAATGCAAAAATACTGTATTATTTTAAATTGAACCAAGATGTGCTTTTAATCATAAATTGTTTTAAATTTAAAATCTACCAATTCAAATTTTCGCATTGCAACATCTATACTAAATATTAAATTAGTCTAGCATGTGCATACACACTCATTTTTGATGTTAAATTGGCCAGGTTTAATATTCCTTCATAAATGGAAGTATTAACTAATTATATCATCCAAAAGGTACCAACACTCCCTATCCGCGCTGTCGGCGATTTGTCATATTATGTGCAGTGCTCCCAGTACCAGACTACCCATTCAAAACAGTATTGTTTTAAAGAATCTGATCTCTTCTTGATAACAATGCTCTATTAATATCCAACTACATTAATGCAAAGCTCAATTCTCAAGCACTATAAATAAAATTCGATGATTTGTTCATATTACTTCATAATCTAAAATCAGAACTGATGACTACAGTTAAAAGAACTGCTCAGAAATCTACACCTGGCCTGTCATATTCTTTACTCCTAGAATTGAAGTCTATCAATATCTAAATGAAGTATACAAGAATGTGTTAGGAACATTAATCCTCTATGTTTCTGATTTATTAGGAAAACTTACATCTCCTTGCAGAATAGAACATTCTGCATAACTAAAGCATAGTACTCTCTTTTAATTTAACAATCTTTCATTAATATACATACTAGAGATGACTTCCAGCAAAAAATGGTAATGTGTAAAGTTTCAATTAAGCCTAGCTCCAGTGAGAAACACTGGAGGAGGGAAAACAAAAGTACTAGGTGATTCAAAAATTCAATAGTACTAAAGAGAGAATACCAGGAAGTTCCCCTGTCCAGTCCAAAACTGCACGAAGTGGCCAGAGATCTATAGGCATTTGGAGAAAGGGGGAGAAGAAAAAATGACTAAAACTAGTATGTTCTCTGGTAAATGGGTACTATAACTGAGGATCTCTTGTCCTGACCTGTGAGAGTTTCAGCAGAGCTAACACCCAGTAGAACTCTGCTTACTCCTCAAGCCATCCAAGAGGCCTGAAGTCAGCATGATTTCCAGTATAGGGGATCTGCAATTAGGCTAGTTCAGGACTGAACACAGCTGAGGGTAATTCAAGGAACAAAAACACCTCTTTACCAATGAGTGCTCAGTTGCAGATGAAGACAAAAAAAGGGACCAGAACCTAGGTACCCCAACCCAAACCAGTTTGTTTGTCCTTGTCCTGCTATACTTTAGGATTGAGCAGCTAGGATTCAAACCCAAAATATCTATATCTAAATCAAGCATTTTTCCTATTATAACATCAGAATGAGTTCTAGTTTTTGGTCTTTGTCATTGTCAAAAGGTAAAATAGACCTTGTACATGAAAAAGAGGCTCTACAATATTCTGATACTCTCTATCAGAACTTGCTGGTGAGACATAATCCTACCTATACTGTTTTTTTGTTTTTGTTTTTTTGCTTTTTTGCTGAGGCAATTGGGGTTAAGTGACTTGCCCAGGGTCACACAACTAGGAAGTGTTAAGTGTCTGAGACCAGATCTGAACTCAGGTCCTCCTGACTTCAGGGCTAGTGCTCTATCTACTGCGCCACCTAGCTGCCCCCTACCTATACTGTTTTTGCACAGTTCTGTTACAAAGTTTTTACTAATATAAGCAGAATTCTCTCTCTTCCAACTCTTAGTTCTATCCTAAGGTCCAAGCAGAACAAGTCTAACCTCTCTTCCAACTAACAATTGGTCAAAAAATAATAATTTATATCCAGAAGTGTTTTAAAACATATTTTCTGCATAATAGCTTGCCTTTAGATAATGAAAATATCATCACTATTTTTACAAATGAAGAAACTAAGTTGAAGAAAGATTTAAGTGACTTCTCTGAGTTTACCAGATGGCAAACTAGTATCTTCTCAACTCTAAATTGTTGGTTGTCTTCCAACTATATCCCAGTTCCAGGAACTCAGGTTAGCTTAATTCAACATATATTAGACTCCTACCAAGTGCAAGTCTTCATCTCTCTAAGCCTCAATTTCGTCCCTTGAAGGTTGGAAAAACGCATTTATATACGACACAGCAAACATTTATGCTAAAATAGAGTAAAGCAAATAAATCCCACAGAATACAAACATAAAAGGCATCTATTTTTAATAGGATAAAAAATATCTACCCAAAACTAGTATTATAAGGGAGAAACTATAAAAGTTTAATATATAAAACAATAAAGCAAAGATGCCCCTCTCCCTACTATTATTTGACACGGTTCCAGAAATATTAGCCCTAGAAGTAAAACAAAAGAGTAAGAATTAAAAAACAAAATTAGGCAAAGAAGAGACAAAATAATTTCTCTCTTCTGATAGAATGATGGCTAGGTTAAAAATCTAGAGAATCAATAAAACTGAGAAAGATTCTTCACAGATTTGTAGACTTACAAAATAAATCTACAAAAATTAATAACATTTGTCCTGTACAATAACCACAAAATCCTAATGGCAATAAAAGAAGACCTGTTGAAAATAACTGTAAATTGCATAAAACATATGGGAGTCAATCTACACATACCTATGTAGATGGGATTACATGTAAGAGCCTGTGACACCAATGTAGTGCCATACAAAGGATACTATGGCATTTTTTTAAATCAGTGGAAAAATTATTCTTAGCAAAAAGCTATCATTTATAAGAAATACATAGATCTGTAAAGATATATATGTGTATATATATATATGCATATACACACACATATACATGTTATATATATATAAAGAGAGATTGGTCAAAATTTCTCACCTCTATTTATAATGAACTAAAATGCCATTCCTGGCATTATTACCTTCCCCTTCCAAAGACAACAAATACAACAAATATAATTTATCTTTCCAACTCTATATTGTCTTTGTTTTATTTTAGAACTCTGGAGTTAGAAAATCCTGAACTGTCTAAATAACTAGAATGTTTCCATTTCATTTCAAAAGCCAGTGTTGTCTTGTAGCATTGTAGCACCTCAATAAGATTCAGGACTACTCAAAGAGAAAAGCCTAATAATAATAATACTCTAATAAATAAATACATAAAAATGCATATTGCTAGCAGCTCTTTTTGTGGTGGCAAAGTACTGAAAAATGAGTAGAAGCCCATCAAATGGGGAAGTAAAGGAATATTACTGTTCTATAAAAAAATGATGAACAAGCTGGTTTTAGAAAGGCCTAGAAGAATTTACACCAACTGATGCTGGGTGAAACAAGCAGAACTAGGCATACACGATACACAGTGACAGCAAGATTGTACAATGATCAACTATGAAAAATTTGTAAAGATTCTTTGCAGCGGTTCAGTGATCCAAAGCAATCCCAATAAACTTCCATGGAAAAAGCAATCCACATCCAGAGAAAGAAATATGGAGACTGAATGTAAATCAACACGTTACATTCATTTTTTCCCCTTTTTCTTCTGTTTATTTTTTCCTCTCATAGTTTTCCCCATTTATTTTTATTTTTCTATCCCAATGTGATTCATAAGGAGATGTGTTTAAGAAAAAGAAGAAAGAAAGAAAAGAAAAAGAAAAATACACATTGCCCTATGACACGCTGGATGAGAAATGTATTGGGTTAGTCCATCACAACAAACAGTCTCACAAGCTAAAACACTGCCAAGTCCTGAAGGTCCTTTGAGGTAGAAGGGAACACAATATTATTTCTTGCTCCTGGCTTAACATGTTCCAAGATAGTATTTACTGCTTCTTGATGGGGCTCAGGGACACTTTGGTCACAGGTCCTGTTCATTCTTGTCATGAGATAGATTTGTGGATGCCTCCTATAACACCACAATATTTCTTGCCAGGAGGCCACGCAGGTAAGACTTACACCAAAATCTTTACAATCAACCTTTAACTTCAAATCCCTTGCCTTCTTCAGGGGACTATACTTTTATCCCACATATCCTCTTTTCTTTATATGTTCTCTCATACAGTAATCTTTTGGATTCAATTACTACCTCGATGCAGATCTATTTATAACAGTCTTAGTCCCTTCTCCTGAATTTGAGTCCTTACATCACCAGCTACCTATGGGACATACCCCATAGGTATTTGAAACTCAGTATGTACACAACAGAATTGATTACATTTCCCCCCAAAATTAGCTCCCCTCCAAATTTTCCTCTCACTATCAAGGGTACTATTATCCCAGTCATCCAAGTTTGTAACATAATGCTTTTATAATACTTCTCTCTTGCTTTCTTCAATAATCCAATTAGCTGCCAAATCTTTGTTTCTTTGATAAAGGCCACATTTTAAAGTTATACAGGAATTGATTCAAATTTATAAGAATATGTGTCATTCCCCAAATGATAAGAACTAAATGGCAAAGAATAAAAATATTAGTTTTCAGAGGAAGAAATCCAAGGAATCAATAGCTATATGAACATTTGTATTAAATTGCTCTAAATCACTACTAGAGAAATGTAAATAGAAACAACTCTTAAGGTTTTACCTTACATCTATCAATGATCAAAACTGACAAAAAAAAAAAAACGAAAAATGACAAAGGCTCGAAGTGGCTGTAGTGAAATAAGTGAATTAACACACTTTTGGTGAAGCTATGAACTTGTCCAACCATTCTAGAAAGCAATTTGGAACTATGCCCAAAACTTATTAAACTGTGTATATTCTTTGATCCTCCTACTATATTTGGTACTACTACTATATTCCTAAGAGATCAAAGAAGGGGAAAAGAACTCAAATGTATCAAAATATTTAGCTATTTTTTTTGTGGTGGAAAAAAGCTGGAAACTGAAAGAGTACCAATAAACTGGGGAATAGATGACCAAATTATATTAAAATGAATGTGATAGAATACTATTGTACTATAAGAAATGATGAAGGGATTGGTTTCCAAGAAACTTGAGAAGACTTGTATTGCAGAGTGAAATAAGCAAAAAACAAGAGAATAATCTATACTAGAAATAATACTTAAAGAATGGTTAAATCAGTTCATAACTCCAACAACAATGTATTGTCCCAGTTTTCCCACATCCTCTCCAACATTTATCATTATCTTTTCATGTCATCTTAGTCAATCTGAGGTGTATAGTGGTATCTCAGAGTTGTCTTAATTTGCATTTTTTTGATCGATAGTGATTTAGAACATTTTTTCATATAACTTGAAATGACTTTAATTTTTTCATCTCTTAACTATCTGTTCATATCCTTTGATCATTTGTCAAATGGAGAATAACTTGCAGTCTTATAAATTTGAGTCAATTCTTTATATATTTTAAAAATAAGGCTTAAAGACAATTTTTAAAGATTTAAGAATTCTTCAACATAAGTCCAAGGGATTCATGATGAAACATATTATCCATCTCCTGATAAAGCAAAAATAATCTCACAGTACAGACCAGGACACACAAAAATTAAATAAGATTGCATTTCAGGAGAAAAAAAATTATTTAATTTTAACTTGGTTCTTACGGCATCAAGGCAATCCTTCTACCCTCTCTTCTTCTCGAATTAATGCTCTATTCGTCCACACTATAGCAGTTATTCCAAACCCTTTTTTCCTCTCAAGCCTTTTTTTTTAAAATTTTCATTTATTTATTTATTTATTTATTTATTTATTTTTGCTTTTTGCTGAGGCAATTGGGGTTAAGTGACTTGCCCAGGGTCACACAGCTAGGAAGTGTCTGAGACCAGATTTGAACTCAGGTCCTACTGACTTCAGGGCTGGTGCTCTAACCACTGCGCCACCTAGCTGCCCCTCCTCTCAAGCCTTTAAAAACATTTAGAACTAGATCCCTCTTCTCTCCATTCTGAGCCATCAAAATCTAATCAAAGAGCCATAGAGGCTTAGGCTGGGGGCTATATTATTTGTCATTCAATGAAAGTCAGAGTGATTTGGGTTTAAAAGTGTAGCTCCATTGTGAAACCCAAAGGAGTAGTCCAGAGAAAACATATCAAAGCAGCACAGGATAAAAAAGTAAATTGTCTGGGTTCCCTCAGTCACTAAATGTGCATTTCTTCAGACAAACTGAGACCAGGAAAACAATTTAATTTAGAAAGACCAAAGATCTATTACATCCTAGACCACTGCCAGAAGTCTTGACTTTTGTCTTACCACTGGACTTCCATGACTTTCTTCTATGAAGGAGAGAGCAAATCAAGTGCAAGTCTTCACCCATCATGATGTCACTGGTCCTTTTGGAAAACAAAGGACTGACATCACTACTTTCATATCAACCCTATACTTGAGTGATAAAAAAGATCACCCACTGAATCTTTAATCCTATACTTTCACTTTTCCCAATAAATCCCACCCCCCACTTTCTTCCTAATCTTTCATTCCTACCTATTTACTAGTTGCTTCCCTGCTGTTTACAAACATATCCAACTTTTTCCATTACTAAAAATTCTTACTAAATCCTATCATACCTGTCAGCATTATGCTTTATGTGTTCTCTTCCACTAGGTTAATCCTTTTAAATAAACTCTACATTTTATGACTCCGCTTCCTCTTCTTACTGTCTTCAAAACTCTGCAACCTAGCTTTCAACATTAATATTCACCTCAAAACTACTCCAAGTTCTCAATATTCTTGATCTCTCTATAACAAAACTTCTTATATGGTGGTTTGTAAACCCATATGGAATCCATAACTGAATGTGGGAGTTGCAGAATTATGATTTATTATCAGTGTTTGATTTGCATAGATATTTTATATACCTATATATTGAAAGACATGTAAAAATCTCTTGGGTGAAAATGTGGAACAAGTTTAAGAAGCCCTGCTCTACAGCATTTGATATTATAGACCCTCTGCTTCCTAGGTGTTTTTTTCTCTTTGGGTTTTCATTACACTGATCTTTTGTCCTTTTATCAGTCTAACTGCTCCTCAGTTTTATTTTCTGGCACTTAATCTATTTGACATTTACTAACTGTGAGTATCCCCAAGATTGTTTCCTCTCTTTTCCCTTTATATTATCTTACTTGGTGATCACATTAAATCCCATGAGTTCAAGTATAATCTTTAGATAGAGATGATTCCCAGATCTATTCACCCAGTCAGTCTCTTTTCTGTGCTCTAGTCTTATATTACCAACTATTGGACATTTCAAACTAGATGTCCCCTGGACACCTCAAATTTAATTTTATAATTATTTGTCCCTCACCAAAAACCACTCTTCTGAACTTTGTTGTTATTCACCAAAGGCATTCTTCCACTCACTGAAGTCCACCCAAATATCCATTCAGTTTCTAACTATTTGTTAAGTTCTCTTCCTATTTCTCACAACCTTTCTTTTCTCTCCACTCATAGCCCCTACAGTAATTCAGGCTTTTATCATCTATTATAACAGCCTCCCAATTGTTCTTCTCGCCCCAAAGCTATTCCCAAAATTCCCTGAAGTGATTTTTCCAGAACACAGGCCAAATCATGAAACCAGTCAATTGAATAAACTTCAATGGTTCCCTATTACTACTAGGATCAAATATGAACTATTATTTGGCACTTTTCTTTATATCTTAGATTCTTTCTACTTAAGGGAATGAAAAATCTTCTTGATACTTTGTTATATAACCTACTTGTTCTTCCTCATGCACAATATTCTATTTTGTATTTTTGTACTGAAAATGCTCATGATTTTCACTTCTATCTTTTAGAATTCCTGGCTTCCTTCAAGAACCTCTATATCTACTCTCCATATCATCTTGAATATATGTGTGCAGATATGTTCGATTATTTTCAGTTGTGTCAGACTCTTAAGTGATTCCATTTTGGGTTTTCTTGGTAAAATTATTGGAAAGTTCATACTTCCTTCTCTAGTTCATTTTGCAGACGAGAAAATTAGGGCAAAAAAAGCAATATGATTTTCCCAGGGTGATGACTCATACCAACTAGTGTCTGAAGCCAGGTTTGAATACAGTTCTGAGTCTTCCTATTTCCAGGGACTCTATCTACTGTGCCACCTAGTCAGCCCATAAATATTTGTATGTACAACACATCCTGGTATCTGACACACAATAAACATTTAGTAAATTAATATCTATTGATAATTGAATTGGGTCCAGAATTGAACACAAGAAAGAATTTAGGGTGAATTTCATTTAATAAGGTCCCAGTACTTACACTGATCTCAAGTTTCTCCATGATCCAAGAATATTTTTTATTACAAATGCTGGTTTAGAGACTGTTTCTTGAAATACCACAATTGCAAATCAAATCAAAATCAATGGAGAAGAACACAGTTGTGGTGGGATATATGATGTATGTATGAGGTAGCATACCTCTATCAATGATATTAATTAGTGGCATAAAGCATATTATTGAAAGAAATGTGAAACAGCCATGGAATGACATCTAAATAGGACCCCTCACAATTTTAAAAGGTTTAAAGCAGGAACCTCTTAACTTTTAGGGACATCTCAGAATATTATAAATGTATACAAAGGAAACCAATTACATTAAAATAGTTACCAAAATGTACTACGAGAAGTTCATGGACCCCACATTAAAAGTAGCTGGGTAGTTCATTCTTCTAACATCGAAAAGAATCAAACAGAATGAGAAGGGATGGATGGATTATAAACAACACTAAACGGAGGAAATACTCCATTAATTAAATTACGGATCCACTGGAGTATGAATATTTTTACCTTTCAAGCAGCTGTTTAAATAAGTACACTGCTTGTATAGCACAGAGGCAGCTAGGTGGCACAAAGAACTGAGTTGGGCCTGCAGTCAGGAAGACTGTCATTCAAGTTTGACCCTCCCCAGCTGTGTGACCCTGGACAAGTCACTACTAAAACCTTCACCTGCCCCACTTTCCTCAACTATAAAAACAGGCATAATAACAGAGCTTAGCTCAGAGTTGTGATGAGAACCACATGAGATAATATTTGTAAAGTGCTTGGCATTTATGTTTATTCCCTACCTCTTTCCCTATGATGACATGCAAACTGCTTGGGCCATTAAATAATTTGGAAATGGCTTCATTTTGTGACAGCAGTGGACAAATGTTTGCGCTTCTAATGACAACAGTCAGAGTCTGACTTGATGGCTGACCAAATAAAATTGAACTGAGTTTTGTATCATCTGAGTGCTGGATTTTGTGTCATAGATACATGTTTTCATTGTTTTCTTCTGATGTATTTTTAATTCTGTTATATTTATGAGGTTAATGTGAATTACTTCAAGGAAAAGTACAAGAGCTATAATGCCTTAAAGAGTATATTTCAATAACTGTTAAGAGATAATGCAGCTGTTACATGTGTGTAGAAAAGCCAAGCATTTCAAGGATCATTCACACCTAAAATGAAAGAGGATCAACTGCACTAAAACTCTAAGGTAAGTTCGGCTAAAAGCAAAAAATAATGTCTGGAATGGAATAGCTGCAAAATAACCTAATTAATCCTCAGAAGAAAAGCAAAGATTTTCAAAGGGATATAGAAGCTGCAGGGGTTATTAATAATTCCTCTACAAATGAGCACAGTCTTCTTTGTAAAATATCCATTCTGAAACATACTTACGAATCAGAATCAATCAAGCAATAAACATCTGTTAAACACCTACTACATTTCAGATACCCTTCTAGCACTAAGGATATAAAAAAAGCAAAAGGGGGACTTAGGTTAATGGGGGACACAACACAAATATAAACAAAGCAAGCTACATGAAAGATACTGGATTTAAGAGGGGGTTAGGAAAAACTTCCTGTATGTCAGGATTTTAGAAAGGATTTAAAGGAAGCCAGGAGGGTGAGGAAGAGCATTCTAGGAATGGGGAACAGCTAGAGAAATTGCCCAAAGCCAAAAGATGGAGTGCCTAGTTTGTGGCGCTGCATGGAGGCCAGTGTCACTGGATCAGAGTACATGTTGGGAAGTAAGGTGTAAAAAGACTGAAATAGTAGGAGGGAGCTAGGTTAGAAGTATTTTGTATTTGCTCCCAGAGGCAATTCAAAGTCCCTGGAATTTATTGAGTAGGAGGGTGACAAAACAGACTTGTATTTTAGGAAAATCAAGTTAATGAGTGAATGGAGAATGAAGTGAAGAGAGACTCGAGGCAGGCACACTCACGATTAGTCTATTGCAATAATTAAGACATGAGGTGATGAGCACCTGCAGTAGGGCTATGGCAGTGCCATAGGAGAGAAAGGGGTTAGATACAAGAGTCATAGCAAAGGTAAAATTGATAGGCCTTGTTAATAGCTTGGATAGCTTGGGAGATGTTGATAGAGTAAAGAAACCAAGTTGATTTCTAGGATTGAAAGATACTGAAGAGACACTAAAAGTCTAAAAGCAAAAGACAAGAAAGGTTCGAACTAGGGTGGTAATGTTAAATAGGAAGGAGGGAATGGATGTGAGAGAATTGTGGAAGTTAATTGACAGGATTTGGTTGTAGAATAAAAGAAATGAAGATGAAACACAGGTTCAGTAACTGAAGTATTGTGCTACCATCAATAAAAATAATATAGTAAGATAAGAAGGCTTAGAGAAAATAGGGTAATGCAGTTTTAAACATGTTGAGTTTAAGGTGGCAATAAGATATTGAGACAGAAATGTATGACAGGCAGTTTGAGGGAGACCAGAGCTTGCAGGAGAAACTGAATATGGATTTATAGCTTCAGAAGTCATCTATCTCCATATGGATGATAAAAGTTGAACTCATAGGAACAAATAAGTTTACCAAATGAAAGATGTGAAAGAAGTGCTAAAAAGAGAGTTCAGAATGAGCCTTAGGAGAAACAACACTTAAGGGGGCAGGAAAAGAATGATTCAGGTAAGGAGACTTTAGGAATGAAAGGTTAAGAGAACCAGAACAGAAGTGTTATAAAAGCCAAAGGAGAATGGAAAGTATCCAGGAAAGGGAGATATTGAAGAGGAGAAAGATCAATGAGGATGTGGTCTTAAAAAAAAAAAAAAAAAAAAAAAAAAGCCACTGGATTTAGTAATTAAATGGCTGTTAGTGACTTCTAAGAGAGCAGTATGAAGCCCAATGCAATGGGGTGAGGAGTGAAAAAGGAGCGAATATTTTTCTCTTCACACTTTCTTTACCTAGCAAAAGTAAAAAGGGAGAAAAGATAAAAAGTAATAGCTTAGATATCTTAAGTTTGTCCTCTTTAGAGACTAAAAACTTTTGAAGACAGAGCCAGTCTCTTTCTTTCTTTCTTTCTTTTTAATTTTTATTCCTTAAGAGTTTAATACATAGGCAAGAAACTGGAAACTGAGTGGATATCCATCAATTGAAGAATAGCTGAATAAGTTATGGTATGTGAATGTTATGGAATATTATTGTTCTGTAATAAACTATCAGCAGGATGATTTCAGAGAGGCCTGAAGGGACTTAAATGAACTGATGCCAAGTGAAATAAGCAGAACCAGGAGATCATTGTATATAGCAACAAGAAGATTATAAGATCAATTCTGATGATGTAACTCTTTTCAACAGATGATGATTCAGGCCAGTTCCAATGGTCTTATGATTTGAGAGAGCCATCTACACCCAGAGAAAGGAGTGTGGGAACTAAGTGTGGATCACAACAAAGAATTTTCACTTTTTGTTGTTTGCTTGCATTTTTTTTCTCTCATTTTTTTTCCTTTTTGATATGATTTTTCTTGTGCAGCATAATTAGATAAATGTGTATACATATAAAATTTTAATACAAAGCCTGGTACATAAAAGCCATTTAATAAATTATTGTATTGTATGATAATATACTGTGAAGAGAAATGAAGGGGGGTAGTAGAAATTGAATCATATATGTCCATATGTTTGGTTCATTTGTAAATTTGGGTCTTCATGTAATTACTCCATGTCTTCTCCTAGTCTTGCTCTCTAAAATTTAATGGATTTGTAGGCTAATTAATCTCTTGGTTTTACTCTTTCACTAGGCAAAATTATTTTTTAAACTTTTAGACATGTACTAGGCACTGTCTAGCATAGTGGGATATAAAGACCAAAAAAGAAGGAAAAGAGGGATAATACCTGACTTGCCCTCAAGAAGTCTATTAAGGTGAAAACAGTATGTTCACAGAAAAGTAAAACTGGAAATCAGTCACTTTGCATTTATTATCTACTTATATGCCAGGTGCGGTTTTAAAAGTTGAAGATTCAAAGAAGGGCAAAACAATCTGCTTTTTTAGGAGCTCATTCTAATGAGGAAGATAACGTGCAAACAAACAACTATGTGTAACTAAGATAAATAAATAAATGATAAATTTGGGATTGCCTCAGAAAAAGGCAATAAAATTAAGGAGGGCTGGGAAAGGATTCTTGCAGATACCTAAAGTAATTTCTTGTGAGAGAAGGCCACTAGCCACTGGGAGACTACTGTATTTTTCTTGTAGGAAGTAGCACCCATGCCATTTTAACTTGTACCATCTAAAGTAAATTAAGTATCTTAAGAGACAGAGGAAAGCATGGAAAAAAAGGCAAAGGCGAAGGCACAAAGCTGGAAAATCTGTACAGGGACCAGCAAAGAAGGTGGTCAACTCACAGAGTGCAAAGGAGGATAATGTTCAATAAGCCTAGAAAGAGAGAATGGAAGCAGATTATGAAGAGGGTTTTTTTTTTGTTGTTGTTGTTGTTGTTTTGGCTTTTTACTGAGGCAATTGGGGTTAAGTGACTTGCCCAGGGTCACACAGCTAGGAAGTGTCTGAGACCACATTTGAACTCGGGTCCTCCTAACTTCAGGGCTGGTGCTCTATCCACTGCACCACCTAGCTGCCCCTGAGTTTTTAAATGCTAAACAAAGAAGGTTGCATTTGATTCTAAAAACCAAAGACAGCCAATGCAACTTCTTGAGCAGGTAAGTGGCATATTAAGACAAACTTTAGAAATGTCAATTTGGTAATTTCATGGAGAGTGAATTAGCAAAGAAAAAGTTTGGAGGCAGGGAAAAAAAATTAGGAATAATTAAAGGTGATAAGGGCCTGAATCAGGATGGATCTTTTTGAATAGAAATGAAATCAACAAAACCTGGCAAGTGAATGGATAAGAAGAATAAAGAAGAGAAAGAATGAAGAATGAAAGGCAACCTGGCACAGCAGAGAGAGAGCTTGGCTTGGAATCAGGAAAACCAGGGCTCAATTCCTCTTCAAATACTTACTAGCTATGTGACCTCGGCAAGCTACTCGTTCTCTAGGCTTTAGTTTCCTCGTTTGTAAAATGAGGAGTTAGATTTGAAGCCTTCTAAGATTTCTTCCAACTCTGAATCTATTGTCCTAGGAGGTTGTGAATTTATGTGAATAAAAGGCTGTCAGATACACCCACTGGGACAATGATGAGATCCATTCTGAATATAGTGAGCTTGAGATGCCTATTAAACATTGTCAGAAATGTCCAACAAGCAGTTGGTGACAGGCTCCTATTCAGATGTATAAGACATTTGTTCAAACAAACACCATCCAGGGTTTGGCATCAAAACCTCTCTTAACGGGAGCTTTTCCCATTATATAATATTTCTCCCATTAAAAAACAAAACAGTTATTTCAATGTTACAATTTAATTACAGGTTTAGATATATTTTAGTTAAGTATGGAGCCAACTCAAATAGCTGCTATACATTTTCAAGTACACATTACATATAAAATAATAAGGACAAATGCCAAAATATTGTAAAGGCACTTAACAAGAATATACTTTATTGAGATACTTTATACTTTAATGAGATACAATGGTATTCAAAATATGCCCAGGTGTGTGAGAAGAAAGGAGCAGATATTGATTCAAATTTTTTTTACACATGTGAGATTCTCTCTTTTAAAATTCCAAACTGACATTTTATCATCACTTAAATATTACTTGATTTCCTCTTCATTGTCAGCTGAGCAGAGGATGCAAATTAATTTCATTTTTAATGTAAAACAGGCATGTCTTACATAGATGTGGTAGATGATTTTTAAGTGACAAACAAGACAATGTACTGAAAATAAATGTAATCTTTGGTGACTGAGGGTCTTACCAATATCTCATACTCTTCATTCTTATTATCAATTATTCCAAAAGTCTCCTATAGATATTGGAGACTAAATGACATATTCCAGAAGTTCTTCTGATTTCAGTTTGATTTTATTAAACTTTCAAGTTCTTCTATAATGGGTACAGAATTGAAATGCCTCTTCAAAATTGCCTGTCCTCTTAAATTTTTTAATCTCTTTGCTGATGATATCACCCAAGTTAAAAAAAACTCAGTTATCTCTGCCCCACCACTTAGTAGCAAGTTTTGTTAGTTGTATTTCTGAGAAATCCCCCCAGAGAATACTATTCCAATTGTCCCTCCCTCTTCCAGTGAAAACTGTCTTGTTTAGTTTAGTCCTCAATTTCTTAACTGAACTACTCCAACAACCTGACTGGTCTCCTTGCCTCTAACCTCCTTCTGCTTATAATCTGTCCTTACAATGAGGTCAATCAATCGACAAACAAGCACTTAATCAAGACCTGCTATGTGCCAGATATGTACACCAAAGTCAGCTTCCCTATGCATGAAAACTTTCATTGGCTTCCTCTATTGTACACTAAAAGATACAGATTCCTAAGCCTGGCATTCAAAACCCTCCTCAATCTGACTCCAATTTCCTTCTAGGGGGCCTTATTTCACATTACTGCATGTTAGCATTTCATTTTACCTCTCCATACCTGCCTGTTTGAAGCCAACTGGGATACCTGCTTCCTCCCCTTCTGCTGTGCACAAACTCCCTTGATCTGCCTCTTGAAATCTTCCTCTTTTTTTAAGGCACATTTCAGGCGTACCTGGCCTACTATCATTCCTTTCCTTTTCAGATCTTCACACTGCCAGAGACTTCTCCTATCCAAATAATATTCCAATTTGAAGTATACATTATACATTTTTACTACTTTGTAAAATTTGCTTCACGTTTTGTAGCCATACATCTCAGGTAGATTACTGTTACTAAAATGATGGGTCTCTGTTTTCATAGAGAAATAATTAGAGCTTTGCCATTTTCAAAGCACAACCCAGAGTCTGCTCTTTTCTTCCTCTAATTCTGAGTCCAAAGACTTTCCATTTATACAATATATCTAACTGCAAGTCAAAACTGAGCAACAGGTATAGTTTGGTCTGACTATCCACACTGAAAGATCAAATAGATGAGGACAAACTCTTAAAGAGTTAACAGTTTCAAGAAGATTATGCAATGTTTTGTGGGTTGGTACAACCAGAACAATATCATGTATCAACAGGAGCATCTGGAGTACTTTACCATCCATAGGGAAATGTTTCTATAAGATGGATTCAGAGGGTTAATAGACATTTGCATGATTTGAACAAGCTACAACATATACTAAATGAGTAACTTCAAAGAATAAGAGTAAAAGATACATAAGGGAAAGACAGAGAAAAGATGAGAGGTCATGTGGCAAGAAAAGACAGGTAGAAATAGTGCTCTATTGGGTATAGTGGCACATGCTTGTCATCCCAGATGCTAGCGTCTGGGACTGGTAGATCACTTGAGATATGCAATTCTGAGTTACTGTGATGGGTAAACTATGAAATGATTGAGGAAACAAAGATTCAAGCTTCCAAGAATATCATTTATTAAGCAACTGCCTATTAACAAATCAGGATCAGACCTCCTCAGCTTTGGTACTGGAACCTAAATACAAGGGGAGACAGATTTTATATATTAAAAGTAATAAACTAAAAAAAACCCTATTAATTAAAAGAAAACAGTTAACTAGGATAGAAAATTGGGCATTTTGATTTCTAATTAGAGGAAAGATTAGTGATTTTCCTAATTTGGATAGGAGAATGACCAGGTTCAATTACCTGAAATCAGAAAAAGAGGTATCCTAATCCCTGTCAAGTGTCTATGAACAATCAAAAGAAAAATGGAAACAATAACTGATTTATGAGCACAGGATCAGTTTTCCACTAAGACATATGGGTTACTTGAGATATCTAAATATGAGAAAACTCCTTGCCCCTTTGGATCTAACTAGATTTAAGCAACATAACCCAAGTCCTCAATCAAAGATCTCTAACAGTAGAGGAGGTCTAGCTTCTAGGTTCAAACAATACAGTAAGGTTTTTTCATAATTCCCATAATTGAATAAAGTTTTCTCACAAGACAGAATCTGGATTTGATCTATAACTGAATAGAAAAGGTACTGAGCTAGCTCCAGAATTGAGTCACAAGATACAGTCAGTATGGTTCACTCAATTCCCACCACCATTGAGTTTTCTATTTCCCTCACTGCATAGGGCTAAAGTGAACTGGATGTTTCCACCAATATTGTGAGACTGTGGGGAACAGAAAGGCATAAAGCTAAGAAAAGACAGACTGACCCAACTCACAAAAAAAGAACAGGACAAAGCTTCTATAGTAATCACTAGAATTAAGTCTGTGAACGGCCCTGTACTTCAAGGTCTGATGAGATAGAGATTCAGTAAGAAAGGAAGGGGAAAGGGAAGAGAAAGGGTGAAGGAATGGGGGAGGGGACAAGAGGGAGGGAAGAGAAGAAGTAATGAAGGGAGAAGCAGAAGGAAAAAGGGGAAAACAGAAAGGGAGGGAAAGAAAAGGGAAAGGAAAAGGGAAGAGTAAAAAACGAAAAGGAAGAGTAAGGAAAAGGGAAAAGAGAAGGGAATTATAAACACCTAAGATTGTCATTTCATCTTTGTATTTCCTGATACACTGAAAAGTAACTTAATAGATGCTTTTTTAAAATAACTACAAAAATAATGAAACTATTATATTAAATTCTGATTTGGGGACACACTAAGAAGAAAACTAAGAATTCTTCACCATCTGAAAACAAATTTTCTCTACAACCAATTCTACATCAGGAAAAGAGCATTCAAACTAATTTAAGGTCTTCCTGACCTTGACAATTCCTATAGCAGGGAAAACTGTTAAATTCCTGGGTTTTAAAAGGTTTCTTTCTAGAGTAAACAGGACAAAACTATAGTAAGCAATTTAAGTGCTATTTGCCATGAATGCACAGAGGACAAAAACAATCACAATATAAGGACAAGTCATATTTTTATCATCCTTGAAAGCTTAAAAACAGGCACTGTCAAATTTGAAAATAAGATTTACTTATGAAGAACGAAGCTTCAGCAAACTATCATATAATCCATCTGCTACAACTAACTACATAACGACTTCTTCAATCTGTAGTTTTATGACTAAGTCACTTCTACATCTCCTTTCTGTTAACATTCTGGAACTAGATCCATAGGTGGAAAGTAAGATCATAAAAAATAACTGCAGTAGATAATCTACTTGTTGAAACAAACAGTTGAGTAACTTTATATATCAAGTTAATTTCAATAACCTGTTTGAACTTGGACCTAAAGAATCAGGTTTTGGTTTTTTTTTTTTTTTTTTTTTTTGCTGAGGCAATTGGAATTAAATGATTTGCCCAGGGTCACACAGCTAGGAAGTGTTAAGTGTCTGAGGTCACACTTGAACTCAGGTTCTCCTGATTTCAGGGCTGGTGCTCTACCCACAGTGCCATATAGTTGCTCCAAGAATCACAATTTAAAAAAAAAAAAATTAACTTGGGGAATGGGGAACAAAAGAAAAGATGTTTTTAAATACACAATAAAAAGTCCAAATATTTTTGAAAAAAATTCTTAAATATCTCAAAAACAAAGGGCATTTTTATCTCTTCTAAAAGACACAAGATTCTGATGGCTCAGTTAAAACAACACAAATTTTAATCTGAAAGAGTTTAAGATACACAACTGCTCAAGGAAAAACTTTTTAAGTAGAGTTAAGACTTTTGAACTGTTTTCATGCACCAACAATGAATTAGAAATTCATTTTTATGATACTTTTACAATAGTAAAGATTCAATGCAGAAGCAAGCATCATACTAATAAATGAATCTGTTCAATGTCCATCTTAAATTTGTAGATTTGTATTTTTAAAAGAAAAAAAACAAAATGAGAAAAGATGGCACAAATGTGAAAAACAAAAAGATTATTAAAAATTCTTGATAACTGAGGATGCAAACATTCCAGAAAAGTCACAATAAAAAAGAAATAGTAATCTAAAGCAAAGTAATCTTAGGTTTTTAAACTAGTTATAAGAAATGGAGTCCTCCATAACTATTCTAGGCTATAGTAAGGCTTGTCATGAACCAAGTCACACATTACCTTTGACACCTGCCTTAGAATGCTGAACACATGAAGTATTTTGAGTCAAGGAGCTTTCATACTGTTTGGATTTAAAGTATTTACACAAGTTGATAAAAATTTAGTTTCAACCTACCATGATTTCTTCCCAAGGCTAAATGTAAAAAAGAATTTTACATATGCTTAATTCAGAAGATATGAATAATAATCTCATTAACAGAAAGATGATTTTAAGATTAAGATTTATGCCTTTAAGGGATAAAGTTTGATATTTATTACTACAGAATGCCATATAAAATCACATTATACTGAAAATACAAATCAACAATGCAAGTGAATTGATGAACAAAAAACTAAAGTTTAGAGCACACTAGTTTATACAAAGGATATTATATCCTCATCACCTCTCTCTCTCACATCTCCACCCCAACCTCTCAACCCCCCAAAAGCTTTCTTGGATATTTTTCATACTAAAACTTAGTTTATCTTTCTCTAGTAATTAATAATAAATAAATTTGAACCCAACAAAAAACAAACGTCCTGCATCCAAACTCACCCCAAATAGCATAGGCTTACCCTCAAATGTGTTTATCAAGAACAGCATGTTCTAAGACTTTAGATTTCTGAGATCTTCAGCAGTTTCAAGCTTCAAAGAAGTGATTTTTAAAAATAATTCATATGCCACTAACACACCCAGTCAGATTCCAAATTTTAGGACTTCAGTAACTCCACGTTCTCAAGCAGGATAAATCCTAAATGATTTAGCTAAGCCATAAAAACTATAAATAGGGCACAAACTCTAAATTGTTCCTTTTCCTTTTGCATTGTAGCCTTGACCAACTGACCCTACTTTTCCGGAACAAAAAAAAAAATTAAATTTAGTCATTCTGAGGACTAGATATTAGTTTCAAGGCAAGTGAGTTAACAAAAATAAAGCACATGGAGCTATTAAACAGAGGAGTGCCATGTCGACTACATCGCAAACTTTGTGGACTAAATTCTATTCCTATGCAATCTCAATCTTGACAACTGGCTTTAAAGAAAGCAAGGAAACTATGCATTCATGCCACCTTACCAAGGAGGAAGGAAGAGGTAGCGATGAATAGTCAGGAAAGAGAGACAGAGGGTCAGAAGTAGGAGGAGGTGGCGCGCTTTTGGAGGTGTCTCACCTTTTCCAGTTCATCATGGAGCTCGGCCAGGCTGGGCCGGAGTAGCTTCTCACCCAGGTTGGCGGCCGTATGTCGATAGTGATCGATTCTGGGCACAGCATCCATAGTGTTGTGGCCAAAGGTGCGAAGGTAGTAGGTATTGGTGTGAGTGTCATAGTAGTAGTGATGGTGGTGGCCGCCGCCGCCACTGCCCGAGTGGAGGCTGCTGCCCTCGCTGAGCACCGTATCTCCCCCATTTTGGAAACTGACATTAGCCCCCTCTGCCCCGATCCCAGCCGCGTCCGAAGGGCTCTCATCCGCAGACGACGAGGCGGCCGGATCCACGAAGTTCACCCGGAACCGGCCTTTGGCTTCCTCGCTGCTCTTTCCCGCTCCGCTCTCGCCACTAGCTTTCCCATCCTTCGGGGGCTCGGTGGTGCTCCCCGCGGCCGCAGCTGCTGCAGCTGCCGCTGCTGCGGCCGCCCGCCCAGCGTTCTCAGTGACCAGATCTACCTGAAACCTGCTCTGGCTTGGGGTGGGACCCAATGGTCTCCCTAAGCCATCTCCTGCTGCCGCAGCCACCCCGCCCCTGTCCGCTCCTCCGGAAAGGCTGGGAGCCACAGCATCCTCCTGGACCAGCAAGGCCGTTCCGGGGAGGTCCACCCGGGTTGCAGCGGCAGAAACGCGCTGCGTCTCCTCAGCGCCGGCGGGGGCAGGCAGCCTCTGGGCGCTGGAGGAGGGCGCCGGGTGTTGTAGCTTCTGCCCCACCTCCATTGCCGCCTTAACCGCAGCAGCGCGCGGCCGCCCAGGCAAACCCCGCAGGCTCGGCGCCCTCTACGCCCCAAGTCACCAAGAGCTGCAGCGGCGTGATGCTTCTGCTGCTGCTGCAATCCCAGGTGAGGAGAATGCTGCCCTCCCGCTAACCACTAGCTACACACACCCTCCTCCTTTTCTAGGGGAGGCAGCCCTGATGCAGCTAGTCCGTAGCCCGACTTCCCAAGGCAGTAACCGCTGGCCCCAAATCCCAGCCGGGTGGGGGGGGGGGAGGGAGATAGAGGAAAGGGATAGCCGTGGGGCCCAGCTGGAAACGTCCGAGCTGTTTAAAGCCTCCGCCAGGGCAGCAGCCGCTCAGGCCACACGAGGGAGGCGGGGCCCAGAGCTCCCTCCTCTCAGCTCTTTTTCCCCTCCCTCCTCGGGCCGTACCCTCGTCTCGCACCCACCCACCCCTCTTTTCCACTGGCTCAGTTGCTCGGTCTCTAAGCGCCGCCCCAGGCCCGAAGAACCAGCAAAACACAGGAAGCCGCCTTCCCTCGCTCAGCCAGTGCTTTCCTCCCTCCACTAATTCAAACCCGGCGACCCCTACTGAGGCGACGCAGGCACCCCCCACACCCGTCCTGCTCTTTCTTAGTCACCCCCCTCTCCGGCCCCTGCCCCCACGACTGCTCTCCACGCACGCGGCCAGGCCCTCCGCGCGCGCCAGCTCCGACCCGGCTGCTGGGAGTCCTAGCAGCTGCAGCAGCAATCTCCAGCCGCTCCCGCTCCTGCCTCTGGGGCTTTCTAGAGATTCGTTTAAGCCCCTTGGGCCAAGAGGGAAACCGCCCTCCCTCCACCTGTGAAGATCTAAGTAATAATGGATTCACACCGCCGCAGCCTCTGAACTGCGGCAGAAGCCCGCAGACGCTCTCCCCACTGCTACCTCCCCTTTCGTCCTCCTCCAACCCTTTCTTTCCTCCTCTCCACTTGGTGATGAAAAGCCGGTCCTGCCACTGGCCCCCAGGGAGAGGGAGGGAGGGAGGGAACTGACTGACTGGTTGAGGCCTGGGGGTGGAGAGGGTAGGGAAGAGAACAGGCTTCTCTTCGAGCCAGCTCCCAGCAGGCTAGCACGCCCCCCAAGCTAGCACTCGCGCCGCCGCGGCGGAGGCGGATGCTCTCGGGATGACGGCCCCGCTACCGCGGAGGCTCCTGGGGCTCGCTCTTCTCGCTCTTTTCTTTTTCAAAGTTCTGGACTCGCTCCGGCGGCGCTAGCGAAATCTCGCGAGAGCCCCGAGGCGCCCCAAAGACTATCTCCAAGGAGGAAGGGAGACCGAGGGGAGGGGGAACAGGAGATGGGTTTGCATCTTCCCGGTGCCTGGCTCTTCGGGGCTCTGACCAACGGTGTTCGCTCTGTCGACTGGCCTCGCACTTAAGTTTAATTTTCCACCCGTGGTGTGGAGAGAGCATTTATAGAATATGATTGAATGCACATTTCCTCCCCCTACCCCAGTTTATTTTAAGAACAAAGCAAAGGATAGCCAGCCTATTCTCAATACTGCCGTCAATTGAATTGATGTTTTAAATAGTTTAATTTAATTGGAGTTTAGGCGCGTAATAGTGAATCAAATGCTAGTTTCCTTATCTATAAGAATTAAACTGCTTTCACAGATCTTAACAATTGGAAAGAATCCCAGAGGCCATCTTATTCAGTCTCAAGTGGAAGATTGGGTCTGGAGTCTGAGGGTTGAAGTGTGAATCTTGGTTCTTATGTGAACTGTGTGTCCCTGGGCAAGTCACTTAATTTTCCTGGCCCTCCAAATTCCTAACTTTTTTTTTTTTTTTTTTTTTAAATACTGTGAGTATGTGGCAAAGTTGTCCAAAGGAAAAAAAAAAGATACCTTGGAGGGACTGTGTGAAGAATAACTAATGCACCACTGGAGGGCATATGTATTGATATTCTGGAAGTGATTTGGAATTAATGTGGTAAAACATTGAAAAAAAATTAACATTGACTTAGAAATACCACTGTTGGGCATATAATCTAAAGAAGTTACCCCCCAAAAAAAGTTAACCCCTCCCCCCAAAATCACATATATATACATACATACATACGCACATACATAGATATACTCCAAGATAGCCATTAAAAAGATTTTTGATTGCAACACTTAGAAACAGTGTTAAGTGCCCAGTAATGGGAAATACCTATGCAAAGTGTAGTATCTTACTATAGGAAGGACAAATGTGAGGAATTCTGAGAAACATGCGAAGATGTAAGAGGTGATGCAAAGTAAGAGATCAGAACCATCAAAACAGTATTCATTATGGCACCAGATTGTAAAGAGAAAAAGAGGCAGCTTGGTTAAGTGGATAAATGGCCAACTTTGTAAGGAATATTTAGTTTGAAGTCCAGACTGGGACTTCTGTGAGAAACATAGGACCCATGAGGCTCTTAATTTCAGCTGATCAAGTCATTTAAATTTTCTGTAACTGACAGCTATTGTAAGTTGCAGAATACATTCCAACCTGTACTGGTTAAAATGTGCTCATTGGAAGACCCTTATACCTTTGAAATCATAGATTCACTCCAAAAACAGCTTTTTAAATAGAACAAATTAAGGGGGGGACACCCTGAATACTATGTGATATTATAATGACCAGTCTTGGTTTAGGACAAGAGGTAAGGAAATATTTCTTCTTTGTTTAATTGGAAAATTAAGTGTTTCAGACACAGTAGAAGTTGTTTTGTTTTTTTTTTTAACTTTGTTTTCCCACCCATCAAAACCAATATAATTTTTCATAGCAGAAGCAAAATCTGAGAAAATGCCTAAAATCCAAGTAAAGTACCATTCAAAGAACATGAAACTGCATGTACTTTTGAAATCAGTCTTCCAAGATGTATTCAAGACCTGTATAGATAGAACTACAACATGTTCTCTAAAGAAATTATGACTTAAATAGCTGGAAGATTGCTCATGATTGGACCATAGCAATGCAATAAAAATCATGATAGTATTTATATTGACTTACAGATTTAATGCCCTGCCAGACTTTCAAATGAATACTTTTTAAAGATGGACAAAATAAAATTCTTTTGGAAGGACAAATGATTTAGAATCTAAAGAGTCGTGAATAGGAGTGAAGGGAATCCTAGCGCTTCTGACTTCAAATTATACTATAAATCAATGAATAATTGAAATGGGTTGGTTTTTGATTAAAAAATAGAAAAAATCATTGAAACAGACCAGATAAGGAAGAATCAGAATTAATTGAACTCAATATTACCCAATGTTTGATAAATTTCTATCTTAACAAGAATTTCTGGGAATATTTGAAAATTTTTGGAAATTCTGAGAAAGTTGGAAGATTTAAACCAATATCTTACACTATAAGCTTAAAATGGACATGAAACTTAAATATTAATGATTAAGTCATAAAGAAATTGGAGCAGATTTAGGTGAGGTATCTTTTGCAGCTATGACTAAACGTAGAATGCTTAACTATAAGTTATAGAGGTGATCAGAATTTTGATTATATTACACAAACAAAATCAAGGCAACTAAGATAAGGGAAGCAGTCCACTGGAAAACAAATATTTGTATCTAATATCTCTAATAATAGTCTGGTATCCATGATATATCAGCAACCAAAATAAATATATAATGTCACCAAGAGCTATTCCCTAATAGATAAGTGGGTCAATAGCTATGAAGAAAAGTTATCAGAAGAAATATTTAAAAATATTAACAATAGTTAATAGTTAACAAAATATTAAAACTTGCTCCATCTAAATTACTTACAACAAAAATGCAAATCAAGACAATTTTTGTGGTTTCTTCTCCCTACAAATTCAGTGTTGGAGAAAATACAGATTGGTGAACCACCTTGGAATTATGTGAAGAAAATGATGCTCTTTGGCCTAGTGATCTTCAGTGCTAGACCCTTCAGAGGGCAAAGACAACTTAAAAAGTCCCATATGTAGCAAATTATTTGTAATTTCACTTTTTGTTGGATTAAAGAACTAACAAAACAAATTAATGCTACTCTGTTGGAGAATGGCTATTCAAATGTAGAATTGGAGAATGTACATAAATTGTGATATATGAATATAATAGAATTATTACTTCAAGAAATGACTGAAGAATAAAGAGAGTCATGGGAAGACAAAGTAGAGTAATAGGAATATGAAAAACAAAATACATAATGATTACAACAAAAAAGATCAAAGCAATCATGTTAAAGTATAATTTTTGGCCAGAAAGGTATATCTAGAAGTGACTATAATGTAAAAACAACAAAAAAATTAATAAAACATTCTTTTTAAAAGATGAGAGTGATTAATTGATATGTTGCCTTTAGAAATTTACTTCATAAAGAAGTGATGTGACATAGTAAGAAAAAATATTGACTTGGGGAAATTTTGGGTAGGTCACTTATAAGCTACACTTTGCTTAACTTATAAAATGTAGAGGTTAAACAAAATATCTGAGACTTCTTTCAATTCTAAAAATAAATTCCTTTATTTGAAGACATTTTTAGGGCACTTTTCATAGAAGGTAAGCATTCACTGTGTGCTTTGTTGATTCCTCCATTAAATGGTGCTACATTCAAGGCAACTGCAAGTTAGAAGGGATAGGCTCATTGGAACCTCCATGTATGGTCTATAAAAATGGCTAGCTGCTATTTAGACTCCTCACCTTTTCCCTTGTTTCTTCCAGAATGCAGCAATTGAGAGTATTTCTTCCACCTATAGTCTCCCATAGTACTTAATATTGACTTTCAGGAAAAACACATGGTGCATGTGGTTGTCAAGGTAGCTTGAGGAGGAAGTTCATATTCTTCAAGTTCCTAATTGTTTCATACCATTCTAAACATGTTGGACAAGAGTTCCTGAAAATGAACTTTCCCTGCTGCAACCAAGAATACTGTTACTCCCAAAGCACATGGCAAAGGTAGACTTGTGCTTTTATGCAGCCTAAGGAGAGGTATCCTGAGAGTGACTTTCCCAACTTGGGGATTTTTCATGTCAAGAGTTCAGAAACAACCTCTTAGAGGGAGTTTCCCTTAATGCCATTCTTATTAGAGAAGGAAGAGACCTTTATCAGAGAAACAGACCTTTATCAGAGAAAAGATTTTCTGCCAGGTAATAATTATTTTTCTTTTAATCTTAGCTTTATTTGATATGTCTGCAAAAACTTTTAAATTTGATGTGATCAATATTATCCATTTTATCTTCTTTAATGCTCTCTAATCCTTTGGTCATGAACTTTTCTACTATATACAGATCTGATAGTTTTTATTTTTGTTTTTTCATGTCTACTTTGTTTATGTGATCTTTTATATCTGTCACATCCTCATTTGGAGCTTATCTTTGAGGTGAGTCTCAATCTAATTTCTTCCATACTGTTGACCTGCTTTTCTAGCAGTTTTTATCAGATAGTGAATCCTTATCCAAATAACTGAGGTCTTTGTGTTTATCAAAAACTAGGCTTTTCAGTATTTTTGCCTCTCTTTGCTGTAAACTGTTCCATTAATTGATCTCTCTATTTTTAATAAATACTATTTTTATAACAATATAACAGAGCTGTTGAGGAAATTTGTATTACTCTATCATGCATATTTTATAAGAAATTTTCCTTTTTTGTTTCTCGATATGGGAGTGGGACAAAAGAAAATAAATTTCTGTTCATTTTAAAAGATATTGGGGGGAAGGTAGTGTTTCTGATAGATGTAAAATATTGCATGTAGTTTCAGATGAGGTTACTGTATTATTAGTTTTATTTCACTGTTTTTTTTTTTGTTGTTGTTGTTGTTATGATGCCTTTCATAAAGTGGGAGTAATTTGTAAATTGATAAAAACTTTTTAAAAAGAAAAAAAAGAAGAAAATTGCCAATGTAGTCCCTAGAATTGAAGGGATGGAGCCTTCATTATGGAGATCCCTATTCATCATGCTAGGTGGTTTACTAAATAGAGTGCTGGGCCTGGAATCAGGAAGTCTCTTCCTAACTTCAAATCTGTCCTCAGATTTCCTAGTAGTGTGATCCTGGGCAAGTCTCTTAACTTTATTTGCCTCAGTTTTCACAAATGTAAAATGAGCTGGAGAAAAAAATAGCAAACCACTCCATTATCTTTGCCAAAAACAAAAAACCAACAACAAAAACAGTTGAGGTCATGAAGAGTTGGGTGTGGCTGAACTATAACAAATTTGTCCTGTTGATCTAAACTTTGTCATCCTTCAATTTTACCAGTAGCTCAGACATTGATGATCCAATAGGAAGTATACTGATCATTTACCTATGTCCTAAAATTACTTTCTAGGGAGGGGAAATTCCATTTGAGCACTTTATGTATTTCTCTATTTGTTCATAATTAATTATGAGTTCTATGCATCTTATGCATAGTCTATGGGAGTGAAATAATGACTATGCCATACCTGATATGCATTTAGTACCTTGACTACTTTTATAGGAAACTGGGACCCTCTTACACATATTTAGAAAAACTAAGGTGTGAAATAAATCCATGAATTTTTAGATTTTTCTAAAGTTTTGACATTGAGAAGGATGAGAAAAGAAATGACTCAGAATTGACTCAGTCCCAACCTCTGGAATCAAAGATTGAAATACTAGAAACTGAGAGGAAGGAGGAGGATCTCAATAGCTGAAAGCCAGCCTCTTTATCATGCTCAGTACTTAATGAGTTGAGTTAGAAAGAACTATTGACACAAGGACAAGAAAAAATACAGAGAAGAAACAGGACTAAGATGTGGCAGAGAAGGAAAGATGTGGAGGGTCATTGTCTCCTGCAACCATCCTGGAGAAGAAGATTCAGAATAAAGACTGTGGGTACTGATTGTACCCAAATTTTCAAAGACTGGGAAAAATTCCAAGAAACATGGTTTACTTCTTTACCCAAATATTTTTGGTAACCTGAATTTTACCTCAACCATAAAACGGCTGGGGGTTAGTTAGAGATAAAAATAAAATTTAATTAGGACAGAAAGACAGACCTCTGCCTAAATGTTAGCAATTTTCCTAACTGGAGTTTCTAAAGCATTGTTATTATAATCCTAACTTTTTTTTTTCCTATAAACTCCATAACATAGCAGAAGAGGGGACAATCAGATCTTTTCACTGCCCTAGACTAAAAAAAATGAGCTCATTAAATTTCCAGAAATAAAGAGGGATAGAAAGGAAAAGGTAATGATAGAGGAGTTATTTGTCTGGCCAACTGCACCTTTCGCAGTGAAACCCCACTACCATTGGTATTATGATGGAAAGCACTTTTTGTTGTTAAAGCATCAGATCTCCCTAATCTATATCCTATGTTGCTCAATCAATAGTTATATCCTGCTTCTATCTTTAAAAAATGTGAAGATAAGGAACATAATAACGTTGTTCAGAATAGACAAATTAAGATTTTCTTATATGAGAAAAATGGTCAGAGGATGGCCCTGAATAGATGAAATGGTTTTGGGAAGCAATGCCCAGCTGATACGATGCACCAGGCCATTACTTTCTATCCTGCATTTAAGTTCTGCCTTTGTTAACCAACAAAAAATGCACAGTCAACAGCAGGGCACTGTTGAAATTTATACATGACAAGTAGAGCTCCTGGAAATCTATTTGCCCCAACACAAACTACTTTGTCAAATTAACACTCATCTTAGAAAGCACTGAGAGTTAAGTCCAACAAGAAGGAAAAATGGCAATGGCAGTAAGGAGTCCCTTAGGTAAAGGCCAAGCAGAACTTGAACTAAGAATGAGAAAGCCTTACCCGAGGTACCTAAGTAAGTCAGGTAAGACTTTATACATTTTGCCTACTTCACAGTTAATTTCTCTTTATTATGAACTTCTTTACAATCATATAATTGTAAAATCAGAAGGGACCTTAAAAATTATCTAAATTTACTTTCCAATTTTACAAGTTATAATGGAAAGCACTACCTAAATTCAAGATAATTATTTTAAAGCCTAAAAATGAAAAAAAAAAAAAGGCTTTTCAAATGTGACACAGATAATTAGAAACTCTTTGAAAAAAGTCTCAGCTTCCACAATGAAAATTAATTATATGTTGCATTTTTAATATACATTCATGATTCTACTGTTGTAGCAAGGGACCCAGTGAACAGAACGTAGGCTTTGGATTTAGGAAGACTAGAATCTTGAACAGTATTTACTGTGTGATTCTGGAAAAGTCACTTAAACTCTCTCAACCTTATTTTCCCCATCTGTTGAAGAACAATAGCACTTATTTCATAGAGTTGTGAGGATCAAATGACCTAATGAATGCAAAGGAGTTTGCAAACCTAAAAGTGTTATATAAATGTTAGCTCTTATTAGTAATAATATTATTACTAATTCATGCTTTGGGTTTCTCAAAATATACAGTTCAGGTCAATACTATGACTTTTGGAGAAACAAAGTGATACCCTGTCCTGATGGGGAAAACTGGTTATCCCTGAAGAAAGTTGTTTTTGTGATAATTGCTCTAATTTTGACTTTTTTTTTCTGTATACAAGTGATATTCTTCCTTAGATAAAACCAATATGGTGGTTTTTCTATATACAATAGAAAGATAAATAAAAATCTAATTTCCATTTTAGAATGTTGTGTTTATGACTTTGTAGTACTAAAAGTCAGACACGTTTTTTTTAAAATGAAAGTTTTATATTTTTCTTACCCAAACAATAAACACAAGATAATTATTTTAAAATGCTTGTATTCTCTTAACCCCACCCACCCCCCAATTTCTGACCTGATTCTTCTAGCAGGGTATTTCAGTTATGAGGTAACTTAATAAATAATCCTTCCAACTTTAAAATTCTATATTTAGCATCTGAGGGACCCACTTCTCTTATATGGAGTGTCCAGAACAGCTACTTCAGATCAAGATACTCTGTAGACCCAGATGCACACAAAACCACAGTTCACACACCATCATCAATGAGTTTGTATTGAAAACCAGAGCAAGATTAGTTCAAAGCAAAGGCATCAGATGAAACAGCATAGTAAGAAAAAAAAAATCTTCTCTAAGAAGCCTTTCCTTGTTCTTTTTAATGCTAATGCATTTCCTCTACAGATTATCTCTAATCCTGTCTGTAGCTTTTTAGCACATTGTTGTTTGCATATTATCTTCTGCTTTTAGATTGTGAACTCCTTGAAAGGTTTTTGTTTTTCGTTTTTTGTTTTTTTGCCCTTTCTTAGTATCTCTAATTCTTAGTATAGGGCCTGAGCACATAGTCTTAATAAATGCTTGTTGACTGGCTGACTAATTGTAAACCTAGAACATGTTTCCATAAATACAAATATCATTAATGGGAGAGTATTAATGGAAGAGTAAGAATGCATATTTTATATGAGGGATCACCTGTGACCAGGACAATCACACAAAGGAAATTCACATCTCCAGTGCTACGGAGACAATGATATCATCTCTCATTGCACTGTTCTCATTGGACCAGCTCCACCCTGGGCATTGTGCCTTTGCTGGGTACATCTCAGCTGAATATCTCAGCTGGTCTCATGGTGAATGGTGGAGGCTGGGGCATGAGTCTGACTGCATATTGGTGACAATCTTTCCCTGATAAGGACAGACTTATAGCTTCTTAAACACCACACCCTGCTAACAAAAGCCTGGCAGATTGCTTTCTGCTAAAAATGTATTTTCTTAGATCTCTATAAAAGTTAGATATTCCCAAGATCCTTACTGTCTTTGCCTGTGAATGAATTTGAGCCAGAACAAAAAGTAAGCTAAATAAGCAAAATCATTTTTTTTTCCCCTTGCACTCAAAAAAAAAAAAAAAAAAAAAAAAAAAAAAATCTGGCAACTGCAAAATTCCATTATTTTGGTTATATATTTTGGCCAACAACAACAGCAAAAATCCCTTTGCTTTCTTTCTACATGGAATTCTATGTTAAGAGATCTATTTTCTCTCTTGAATGAGCTGGCTACTTTCATTATTCATCCTCCTAGGATTATTAGGACCTTTCATTATTTGCCCTCCATGTAAAAAAAGTCCTACTATCAGTTTTCTTTATGACTAAAAGCCTTCCCTCTCTTGACTATTCCCAATTTTTATCTTTTTTGTACATAGTTGTTTGCACATTGTGTCCTTCTTTGGATTGTGAACTCCTTAACAGCAGGGATTGCCTTTTGCCTTTCTTCATATTGCAGGAGCTGGACACATATTAGGTATTTAATAAGTGCTTGTTGACTTGGCATTTTCAGCTTTCATCCAATATACAAAGCCTATCAGAGTCATTAAGGAATTAGCCATACATTGAGATGGAGTTGTAGGAACATTCTTCCAAACCCATTTTATATTTTTAAAATTGGGCAAGGGGATTGTTTCACTGAGGTATACAGTCATATGTTTACATAAATTGAGGTGAATAGAATCCCTCTTCCTTTCTATATCCAAAGCTAATAGATAAATGTTATTATATTTTATGCATGCTACTAGTACAGAAGCAAATAAACATAATCAGTGATCATTTTGACAGGACAGAGGAGAATAGCTTCTTTGCTCCTTTTAAAGTGTACAAAGTAGGCATCTTTTCCTAGTTCAGGAGTCAGTTCTCTCTGACACAATATTGTGCAACCACTCCAAGACCTTTGCCACAGTCAGACACGGAATAGAGATAGCAGGGTGAGAGAATCCATAGTTTCAGATTCCCAAGTCTTTCAGTATTGAGGAACTTCACTGAGGACCATTCATATATCCATCAAAATGGCTAGGTTACATGCTTTGCATTTTATGAAGAGTCCTAGCCAGAATGTTTATTAGCAGAATAATGTCCCCAGACCTCGTGAACCTGGAACTTCTGCTCAAAAGTTTGAAAGGCCAAATATGAAAATCAGGATGAAAGAACATGAGAGGTGGGAGAAGGTTTTAGATTCCTGGTCTGATACCCACACTATGTTTTTCTTTTCTGTTACATAATTATGAAGGGATTGAATAAGGTGTTTCTACCCTGACAGTTTGTAAGTTTAAGAAATTATGATTCCATTTTACTCTACCTCAGTTCATAATATTGAATATTAATTTCAATAAAAGATGAATTTCTCTTCTCTGACTATGAACAAGTAGTTTGCTCTCTTTGAAAGTCTCTTTTTATTCTCTTGTAAAACCAGGGTGTGGTGAGAGTAATATCCTAATTTACACACTCATGACAATCTATCAATGTTGAGGTAAAAGACACCCCAATGATGTTAGGGTCCCCTTGTCAATGTCACAGTATGGTGAAAGAATTCTCCAATTCAGTTTGTGTCCAAGTTATGGGGCAAAGATTATTATGCTACTAACAGTGGGCTAAATTCCAAAAGAAGTTAGCAAAGAACCAAGGGCCAGAAGATAAATTTATAGGAAAAAGTTAGAGAAACCAGGTGCTTTGTGTCATTGTTACGGTAATTTTATGGCTTAGAGGTGGAGTTAAAGAGTGGCCTGGTTCTGACTTTTGTGCCCATAATTCTCTGGGCAGAACTGGGGGGCTGGTGGTGGAGAGGAACCTTCTGAAGGTGTGTTTTTAGTCCTGAAATGTCACTAGGTCAAGTGACAGACTTTCAGTTTTGTTTTGCACTTGCATCTGTTTAATCACCTCATTATTGTTGCTCCTTAGTCTCAGAAATTGTTACCACCGACCAATAAGCTGTTGTCTGACAGCCAGCAATATTGTAGCCATAGCATCCTAGTTATATAGAGTAAACTGGGGCAGGATAACCTATGGGAAGACATATGTCATTTTCACCTACATCACTCCTGAGCCAGGTGACTTTAGGGTGATTGCTACATGTCCTCTGGAAGCTGCGCCACGTCATCAATATGGGATCTCCAGTCTCCCTCTGAGGCTTGCCTGGCTGACCATTATGAACAACTCAGCTTTGCTTGCTCACCATCAACTCATAGTGTCCTTAATGTCCATCCTTGTTGATTATGCTTCTCCTTTTGTTAACTGTTGAATGAATTATGAACATCTCATTTTATTCCAATACTGAAACTAACCTATTAGGACACCCATCTGACTTTAGTTGACAGGTCTGTATTCTACAAGGTATTACATCAAATAGCCTCTAAAGTTCCTTCCAGAGTTAATGTTATTTTGAGGGTTTGGAAGGATTAAATTAGTTTCTTTTTTTTTAGCACCTCTTCCTCCCTCCACATCCCCCCATCCTCCCCAAAAAACCCCACACAACTCTATTTACTATAACAGACTTAAAAATTATTTCTTAAGCTTAGCATCAAAAAAATTGTTATCTTGACAACTTGTCTCTATACTTCTTGGCAAATAGAGGGAGAAGAGATGGAAACTGTTTCAGATTTTATATTTTTGGGCTCAAATATCATTGCTGATGGTGACTGCAGCCATAAAATTAAAAGACACATTTTTTGGAAGGAAAGTTATGGCAAATCTGGACAGCATACTAAAAACCAGAAACATTATCTTGATCACAAAGGTTCATATAGTCAAAAATCCAGCAGCAATGTATGGCTGTGAGAGCTGAGTGCTACAAAATTGATGCTTTCAAATTGTGCTAGAGAAGAGTTCCTTGGACAGCAAGGAGATCAAATCAATTGATTAAAAAAAATTAATCCAGGCTATTCATTTAAAGGTGAAATATGAAGCTGAAGCTTAAATATTTTGGCCATTTAATAAGAAGATGAAACTCATTTGGAAAAGATCCTGATGTTGGGGAAAATTGAAGGCAAAAGGAAAAGGGGATGACAAAGGAGATGGATAGATAATATCATGGAAACAATAAACATGAACTTGGATATCAAGAAAAAGCAGAGGATGGAAGACCCTGGAATACTGTGGTCCATGGAGTCATGAACAGTTAAACACACAATTAAATAACAAATTTGTCATAACAATTACCATTTTTTCAAGCTTCAGTAATTATATTTCCTGTGTGCCAAGTATGAAGAAATAACAATTATTCTTGGTAACTAAGTACTAAGACAGGAATATATATATAATATGTATTTATACATATAAATAATATATATATTCTTTCTCTATTTGGGGGAGTAGGGATGGGTAACCTCTTCTATAAAAGGATTTGTGGTTTTGTAGAGTATTCCTTTCCCCATAGGTTTATCTCTATTATAATCACTCCACTCTCATCTTCTGCCACATAAGGCATCTTTTATATTGTTTGCCCTGAGTGCAAAAATTCCTGGGAACAGCTCTATCTATAACTAAAATTTCTAATTGTTCCACTCTTTTAACTAATGATACATAGAACTATTTGCCATTATTTTAAAATAGTTTTTTCCTTTTTTAATCTATAAATGGAATTCTATATATTTAACCACTTGATTTTTCTATTATCTGTTTTGATTTCTTAGCTAATGTTAATTTCTTTCTTTCTATAAGTTATAAATATCTTTGAATTTTTATTTGGAAACTTATGATTATGCTACTCCAAGATGCTTCCTTTGTATCCAAGGTCATGGAATCATAGAGATATAAAGAATCTCAAATAACTGTCATAAATACCCACCCTTAGAATGGTTTAGTACTTATATGATATTATAAGATAGCATTCCTGTTTTATGAAAAATATATATGTACATATGTTTATATATATGGTTTAGTACTTATGCCATCCCAAAAAAGATTCCTGGTCAGTGGAAAAAATATATATGTGTGTGTGTGTGTGTGTTGCATTCCAGTTTGGAGCAAGATATACATTTTTTTATATATTGAATGACTATATTCAGAAAGTTCTTAAAATCTCAGCTCATATATCAAGAAATGGAAGAGACCTCAGAGACTATCTAAATACCTTCATTTTACAATTGGAAAAAAGGAGGTCCAGGGAGATTAAATGACTTGTCAAAGATCATCCAAGTAGGATTTAAACTCAAATTCGATGACTCCAGAGCCATTGCATTTTCAACTGCACTATACTGCCTTAGTTTAAATAAAGGCAGTTTTAGTGAGGTGAAAATGAGACAGTATTAGAGCTGGGATGTTGGACTATAAGTATTAATAATAGGAAACATCTCTAAGCCAAGCTTTCAAGGAGGCAAGGGATTAGAAGGGGCAGGTAGGTGGCAAAATGGAGAGAAAGAAAAGAATTGCCAGTGTAGTCCCTAGAACTTAAGGGATGAAGCCTCCTTTTCAGAGATGCTAAGTGGCTCAGTAAAGAGTGCTGGGAATCAGGAAGGCTCAACATCCTAAATTCAAATATGGCCTCAGACCTTACTAGCAGTATGATTCTAGGCAAGTCACTCAACTCTATTTGTATCATTTAGTCATTTGTAAAATGAGCTGGAGAACGAGATGGCAAATCACTCCAATATCCTTGCAAAGAAAGCCCCACATAGGACCATGAAGAGTGAGATGTGACTGAAAATAACTGAAGGTATTAGAAGGTTAAAAAGTTTAGATTAAATACATTCCAGACATAGGATATCCTATTCACAGACAAAGAGGTGAACTCTGGAATGGTGTATCTAAGGGACAGCAATAGAAAGTAATGTGAATTAAGTCAGGAAAAGTAGATTAACAGAGGAGTTTGTATCTGATCCTAAAAGCAGTAGGAGCTTCTTGAGAAAGGGAGTCAGACCTATACTGGAGGAACATGAATATCATTTTTGCAGCTATGTGGAAGATGAATTGAACAAAGGATACCAATTGCAGTAGTGCAGATGAAAAGTTGATGATTGTATGAGTGAAGACGTTGTAAAGGTAGACTCAACAAGATATGATAATTAATTAAATATTGAAGGTGAAGGTGAGGAGCTGAAAATAACTTCATGTTTGCACACCTGAAAGTATAATGGTACACTCTGCAGGAAAAGGGAAATTAAGAAAAATTGTGGGTTTTTAAGGAAAGATAATAAATTCTACTTTGGACAAATTGAGCTTGAGACGCCTATCAATTGTAAAGTTGGAAATGTCTAATAGGCATTTGGTGATGTTAGGCTGGAGTTTAGGAGAGAGAAAAAGACTAGATATGTATATCTGGAAGTTACTTGCACAGAGATTTTTAAATCCATGGGAAGTGATAAGATCACCAAGTGAGAGAGTATAAAGAGGGAAATGGGCCCAGTCAGAACCTTGGGTTATTTCTTTAGGAATTGGGACATGAATGATGATCCAAGAGAGAAGACTGAAAAAGATGGGTAAGTCGAAGGAGGAGAATTAAGAAAGCAGAGACACACCCACTCAAAAAAAATTAGTTAAGAAAATGTACAGAGGAAGAGAGATGTTCTGTGAAAAAGGTTAGTTTTTCCTGTCAAGAACAGATGATTCTAATTCCTTGAGTTTCCCTCCTAAAGCTAAATTCCTAAATATTTAATTATTTTTATTACTTTACACCTCAAACTTTCTAAATTCTTTAAGCTTTTCTTTAATTGCAAGCTCAAAATTATTAGATATAATCACAGATAGTAATTATTTAGTATAATTATATTATACATATCACAGATAGGGATTATATATTATATACTAGCTATATAATATATAATCACAGATGACATTAAAATAGCACTTCACAGCTGTAAAGTACTTTTTATTATAAAAGACCTGACATTGCTAAAATGAGAATAAAATTGACTTAATGCAGGCAAAAAATTATTTTTTCCTCATAATTTAGAAGTTGCATTTGATTTCAATATTATTTCAACTATAAATTATCTGAATATTCATTTTTCAAGGTAATTTGCCTCAGTTTCAGCAATTTGTAGCCATGATGAAGTCTAGGGAAAAAATGGCTTCTATTGAGAGAATAATTAAAACACTATTTAGCTTTTTAATCTAGAGGTTAAGATATTTCCTTTATGTTTATGAAATCACACAAAATAAGACCTAATGTATAAATATTATTAAATCTGTGTTTTCTGAAATAATTTATGGATATCCTACATGCTAAACACAAAATCTAGAGGCAGTATTACTTTTTACTTAATTGGCCTTCCTTATTTACCTTTATTTACCCTCCCCCATTTTTCTTTTTTATATATCTTAAATAACTTAAAGTTTAATTATGCTTAAGTATCAACTCAGTGTCAATTGCTTTCGAAATACAAAGGGCTTGCTAGTTGATATTATTAAATTAATACCACTTACGCCAATTGTACCCAGTATTGGCATAAAATTTTGGGGACACTTCATATTCTGTATATGAATTACATTGTTATAAAATTTATATGTAACCTACCTTTTGACATACTCATAGAAGCATTGCCATAGAAGTCGTAGAAAGAGCTAGGGATATTTCCTGCTGTTTGAGCAAACTATGTAGAAATCTACTCATTCTGATGGCTTTGTATTTGATCAGGGAACATTTTCAAGAGTTCCCAAAGGCTTATGACATTGATCAAGTAAATGCTGGCAGTGTATTGGTCATGCAGAACTGTTAGAAGGTAAATATTTAGAGAATAGTAAAGAATGATAGAAAGGAATTGAGGGACTGAGAAGGTGTTTAAACCATAAATTAAAGGGAGACTGGACCTGTATTATTGCTCAGGAATTCTGGGGATAAAAATGGTGGTCCTCTATTCCTCCCTTCCTCTCCCCAGGGAGAAGTCAAGTTTTTCTTTTTTGCCAGGATAGCACCTCCTTGAAAGTTAATTCCCAATTGCCCTAGTGTTTATTCAGATGAGGAGCCAACTTTTTCCCTCAGGGGTATTGTTGATGGGGAATGAAATTTCTAGTACTATTATTCTTGAGCCCTCATCAATGTGTTGCCTATTAATTATCAACCAGACTCATTTAGATTAAAAAAATTTACTAAGCAAGAATAGTTGTTATGGAAGTATTCCCTCGAAGACAAAGATATGCTCTCCTTTTGCTTCCACAAAAGTCTGTCCCTGGGAAGACTGGGTTCATACTTAGAAAGTATGTGACCAAAGGGTAAACTCACAGTTCTCAGTTGTCAGAAATCTTTTTCTCTTTTGGAGTTCTCATGTTTCCCATAGGTGTAATTCTCTGCTAGTTTCTGAATATCACTTGCCCTATAGAGTCTTGAAACTGCCTTTCCTAAATGTTTCTAGTTTGTTATTGCTGTGTAGGTGAGTTCCTTTCTCCATTGTTGCTTTGGGGAAGCTGTTACCTGGCTCTAGTGAATGCTCCATGTCATTTAACCTTTTAAATTTTATTACTTGCTCATTGTGGGTGGGAGAGAGGAGAAAGACTCAATCTCTCATCCCAAGGGCAATTCCTTACAAAGAGTTCTTTACCACTGGATATGATGACCACTCAACTTACTGCTATTGGAATGATACTTCTCCCTTTAGTGCAAACTGATGAGAAGACACCTAAAACTCAAGAGAAAAAGAGTGAATCTTACATTTACAAATCTAAGTCCCAATTTGGACTCCTGACTTTCTTTTTCTTTTGAAAAATGATTCTTAGTTAAAAAGCTATGCTATGGAATGAAGATGACTTTTTTGTGAAGTTGCTTGAAAGAATAGCCTGGACCAGAAATTCTCAATTTTTTTTTGGTCATAGGACTTCTCTATACACTCAAAAATTATTGAACCTCCCCAAAGAGCTTTTGATTATTTGAGTTGCATCCATCAATATTTAGCTTATTAAAATGAAAATATCTTAGTATTACTATGAAAATATTTTTTACCTCTTAGACCCCCAGTAGGCTCCTGGGACTCTCAGATCCCCCCAGACTATACTTTGAGAGTCATTGGCCTAGAATGACCAAAGCTGGTAAGGTAAAGACTTTTGCCATTGCTCTGAGATGGAGGGCTCTGACTATCTGGGCCTACGTCTATGGAGGCTGTCGGTACTTGTAGCTGGATGATCCCTGCACTCATTCACTATCTCCCCCTGGTGGTTAGATATAAATTAGGACTATCCCCCAACATGAAAATTCAGTCTGGCTACATAGAAACTGAAGTGAATTTATCAGTTTTCACCTTAATGGCTGTGAAACAGTTTCTCTCTTTGTAAGGCTAATGACTTTACAGCAATCGTTCTACTTCCTCCAAGTACATGTTACCTTTATTCTTATCCTATGGAAAAGAATTATAAGAATTACAAAATCAAGTCAAGAAAATGTTAGAAATGGACCATTCCACTCCTATTTTACTATCTTCTCCAAACCATTTAGTTATTCAGAAATGTTTAAGGAGTAACCCACTCTATGTGAGCCGTTGCACTGAGCACTATGGAGGATGAATAAGAAAGAATGCAAAGACATAGCAGCTTAGGACCTAGTAAGGGAAATGACCAAATAACTCTAAAAAGAAGAATGCACCCGTGCCATTTAAAAATACTGATGCCCACATTTTGAGGTTGGGAGACAAAAAGTCAACTGTCAGAGAACTAATGTGACTCAGCTATACAGAAGCCTCAATGCCTAGCAAAAGGTACTTGGCACATGGAGTCATAGACTCAGCCAGAAGGGCCTTGGAGGCCAGTTAGTCCAAATCCTTCATGATTGAGGAGATTTCCCAGAGGAATAAATATGTGAGAGGGTTTGCACTCAGGTCTTCCTGATTCCAAGTGAAGCTATCTACTTATTATGCCATCTAGCTGCCTCAGACAGTGCTCACTGAATTGAATTGAATCGAATGTTACAGAACAGTAAAGGAAGAAAAAGACTTGGAAAAGTCTCCTTATGAGTTTAGCTCAGATGACAGACAATTCTTTCCCCAGAAAACTGTACTGCAGATAGTTCTTAGCTTTTTGCAGCCATCTTTCACAACCCCTTAAGGACCTGAGGAAGGATTTAGAAATCACTAGTTGTTGTTGTTGTTTTTTTTTCCTTAACAGTTCTTTGACCCTAGAATTTAATAAGAGGTTGCAAGCTATTAGGGAGAAGAAAATGCCAAAAAGCTCATCAGGAGTATGGCACAATTTCTGAAGAAGTCCAGAAGCTTACAATTCATTGAATGATGTCAGACAATTTCTAGGATTAAGAAGTAGGGAGAAGCATGGGGCAGGGAAGGGCAAAGAAACAAATAAGTAGAATTTATTCGAGTACTTGGATGTTTTGTTTCAGGAAGGAGCTGCTCTCATGAAGGCTTGTAGTATATAAGTCAATATAGTATATTTTTAAAGAACTATGCACTTAGTTGTATTGTACAATCATGCAATTATTGTTTGTTTTTGGGATAGAGGGAGAGTGAGAGATAGCAATACTATTTACTTATTTTTAAAGCATAGGAATGAGAATAAACCCTACGAAGAACTGTTAGTATGTGTGTGTGTGTGTGTGTGTGTGTGTGTGTGTGTGTGTGTGTGTGT
>JAJPUD010006312.1:58003-76295 GCA_023553655.1 Myrmecobius fasciatus
TGTGTGTGTGTGTGTGTGTGTGTGTGTGTGTGTGTGTGTGTGTGTGTATGTGTGTGTTTATACACCTGTACATTTCAGTGAGACTAATGAAAAAAAAATAAAGCCGGCTATGAACTCTATGGGTGGGAAAAGTACTGGATAAGGTGTTCTGGAGTGAGCACAATGTAGCTACTACTCTGTATTAAGACAGCACAAATGATGTGGGGATTTTGGGGGGACATCTTAGATATCAAATTGTTATTATGGCTATTAGCAAACTTCATACCTTTTCCTCCCCAGATCCTTACAATTGATCAAATTGATCAAAAGTGAAGTGAATAGATAAAAAGAGTGGTTGGATACTGTAAAAGTTTTGGCCAAACTCAAATCTTTGACCAGGCAGCTTTCTGCACATTTCTAAAACTTGGTATCTACCTGTAGGGATTCAGAATAGTACCAAAACAACTTATTTAAGAGGGTTGGGGGTTTTTCATTATAACTATGATAAGATAGTTATATTCATTATGTGGATCCATGGGAGAGAAGAATTTATTTTTAGGGTTCTAGAAGCCAAACTCTAGAGGACTAGTGTCAGAAACCAGTATTGGTTAGATGTTCAGAAATAGGTCTATAAGACTAGTGCCAGGAAGAAGGCATGGGAATCATTACAAACCTCTGAAAAATTAAGGCCACATAATAGTAATTTCTTGAGGATGATTCAAGCTTTACTCTACTGGTCAATTAAAAAACCAATAGTAGTTAAGGCAAAAATAAAACAAAATTGCTTTATATCATATATGTTATTTTATGCATATATATGACAAAAATATATATATGACAATATTTGTAAAGTACCTATTGAAGTGCCTGACACATTGTAGGAACTTAATAAATGCTTGTTCCCTTTCTTTTCTTTCTCTTCCTCCCACCACATTCCACCCTGATAAGGAATATGGGATAATCCTGAAAGATTAGATAATTCATGGAATTTTTGTCAAAATAGGGAAGTCTGGGAGAAGGGAAGTTTTTCAGGGGAAGGTAATGAATTCAGTTTGGGACATGTTAAATATGAAATACTTTTGAGACATTCAGTTTGATATGTTCAACAAACACTATTCTGGATTTTTAACTCATTCTTGTCCTGAATATCCAATCATTAGCAAAATCTTGACATCTCTTAAATTTTACAGCATCTCTTGTATCTCAGAATATCTTCTGAACTCTATTTGTTTTAATCTATTCACAGCTATCACCTAGTTCAAGATTTCATCATATCTCATCTAGATAGATTATTACTAACCTCTTGTTTGATCTCCTTGCCTCAAGTATGTCTCTCTCTCCAAGTCCAAAGTCTTAATTTTTCCTAATCCAAGCAAGACTTTTTGATCTCATCAAATCCCACCATCCTAATTATCTCTATGCAGATGACTCTCACACCTATTTATCTTATCCTACCATCCTTCTTGATCCCCAAATTCCTATTAGACATTTTCAGTTGCATTTCCTTTATACATCTCAAATCAATATGCAAACCAAGCCTATTATATTCTTGGTAACCTTCCTCGATTTCTACATTCCCCCTCATCCACCGCAATCAGTTGCCAAATCTTGTTGATTTTATCCCTACAATATTTCTCCTGTAACCTAGTTCAGGCTGTCATCACCTCTTTCCTGTACTTACCTTTCTTTGAATTTCTTCCCTCTCCAATTCTCAACCAAGCTGAAAAAGTGAAGCACAGGTTTGATCAGGTTACTCCTCTGCTCAAAAAGTTCTTGTGGCTCCCTACTACTTTTAGAATCAAATGAAAACTTCTTTATTTAACCTTTGAAGTCCTTCACCATCTGACTTTAGCCTTCCTATCAAGATATAAAATATGACTCTCCTTTACATACCTTGGGTCCAACTAGGATGGCATTCATGCTGTTCCTTAAACATAATATTCCATCTTCTATCTTTATGCCTTTGAAAAGACTGATTTCTGTACCAGGAATATACTCCTTACTTAACTTCAACTCTTAGAGTACCTAGGATCCATCAAAACTCAGCTCAAGGACCATTTCCTTTTCTCAATTCTTCCTGATGCTACTATCTCCCTCAGTTACTTTAGATTTACTTGTTATATATATGATTTTTGCTTATGGTCTTGCATGGGCCATGTTGGAATTATTCCTGCTGTCAGTAAGCCCCCATTGAGAACTTGATTTCCCAGGGCTAATACCAAGAATAGGAAGGTATAGGTCATGCTTACTTATGCTCAGAGAAAGAGACCCAGAACAAAAACAAAAAAGTAAAAAGCCTCTAGGGCAATACATGTGCTTTATTGCTACAAGCAAGCAGTAGTCATTTGTGCCAGGCCTGAGGAAAGCTCCTGGGGCCTGAGTTCTGCAGGGGCCCTTCACTAGGAAATAATGGGGAGAGAGTGTGAAGAAGTGGAGATGGGAGAAGGAGGGAGAAGGAAAGAATTCACAATTCAGGTGTCAGTACAGAGGCTATCTAAAACTGATACAGTAATCCTAGTGTGTACAGGATTGTAGACAGAAAATCAAATGAAGTATAATTGGGGCATTTGCTCATATTTCTGATCCAGAAAGATTTTTGGACTCCTTGAAACAATATTATCCTTTCAGGTTCCAGAATGAAAATAAAGTCCGTGTAGCACAATTCTGGTTGGCTTCTCAAATGCCATATTAAAAACAACCACAAAGCAAACAAAAAACACCTGGCAATTCCCTCATTACAATTGTTTGATTATCTTAAGATTCCAGGGATCTGCTTTGGTTTGCATTATCTCATTGTTAGTGTCTCTCACATGCTGCTCCTCAACTTTCTATGTCCACATATAATTATAGTACTGAGGTTTATTTTTCAGTTATATTGCTCTTTCCAAAAAGGCATTGAGAACCAGTTTCCCTCATTCATAAAGCACAGGGTCCAACTCTCGATTGTGATTCCAAGGAGTTGTAGCATGCTCAGCAACTACTCTTGGGCAAATGATGTTGGGAAGCAGGCTAACTGATGTTGAGGCTAATGAGGGTCTCAGACCTTCAGTGAGTTAGGGAGGGATCCACCCCAAGCATGTAATGACTTTTCCTGGAAGAATGGGCATCTCATGACCTTTCCATCACCAATATTTCTTTCATTTACCTAAATGCAATTAAAACTTCATGGATGCACCCCCACAGCAAACACTGTCATTTACTATGCTATGTCATAGTAAGGAGAAGAGACAGACAGGATGAGGGAGTGTTAAGGTAATGTGTCTGGTTCAGAGTGCTGGACTGATCATAGACTTATCCTTTCCAAGCTAAATATTTGAATTCAATAAAAGTGGGAGCCCCAAAGCAAGGCTGCCACCAGAAGTCTTAATGCTGCAACAGATTAGAGTGCTTCTCCAAGTGGGAAGAGTTTGTTGCCAAGTTGGAGGGAAAACTGAGCCAACACATGATTGGCAACAGTGGAGCAGAAAATGAGTGGGCAGCTTTTAGGGATTTGGTGCCCAACACCATATTTACTCATCTAAGCCAGAACATTTGCAAAAATCAAGATTGTTTAATGTCATCAGCTTAAGCCCCAACCCACTGTACTTCTCTCAAAGATGGGCAGTTGAGAGCCAACTTAATTAGCCACCCACCATTAAATAGCTTTTACAAGAGTATTTACTAAGGTGGTACAGTCAAGACAGTTGATGCAAAACATTCCTCCCAGAGTGTAGAAGAAAATGGAAATAACAATCTTTTGGATGCTTCCAAGGCACCCGCCTTTCCTACAACTCCCAACCTGTTAACTGACTGACTTAGGATCACATAGCTAGTGTGTCAGACAGGATATCAAACCAGTTCTTCTTGGCTCTCTATTCTCTATACCACATTTGAGAATTTTGAAGGAGGGAAATGATATCATGTGGGGGGTTTTTTGTTTCAAGTCATTTGCTTTTGCTTTTTGGAATATTGTATTCTAAACTCTCCTCTTTTCAATTGTGGCAGATCCTAATAATTTTTCCTATTGTTCCTTGATACTTTTTTTTTCATCTTTGATTTAAGAGCTCAGGATTTTAGATCTGATGTTACTGGGAGTTTTCATTCATTTCAGGTGACTGATGGGTTTCTCTATGAAATTTTCATTTATAATTTCTTGAAATGGAAATGCAAAATCCAAAAGAAGCAAAGAAAGATAAGCATATGATGAAGTACTTAATTTATAATGGGGAAAGAAATAAATGTTCCTTTAGAATCTCATTGTATTCAAATGTCAGAGTAGGAGTAAAGAAAGACAAACACATGCTAGATGTTGATTTTTTTTTTTTATTGTTTTCTTGATTTAGGGGGAAAATGGGTGGGAAAGGGAATACTTTAGAGAAACAATGACAAAGAAGGAAGAAGGAGTCTACTTTCTCCACAATTGTTTAGTTCCAAAGGAAGAATAAAAAATGTCAAGGATGGGAGCAAGCATTTCACAAATCTTACTTTTAACTGAACTGGGACAAAGGAACACACAACCCCTTCCCCCCCTCCACACACACACAAAGAGATTAGTGCTAAAATGCATTGAATTAAAAAGGAAACTAGATGGGGACAGAGTAGGGTTTAGGAGATTGCAAAGATTTGGAGAAGGAATAATCATGTGGAAAACAAGCTTAGACTCCAGAACTTGGTACATATAGGAAGGATTAAAAAAAGAAAAATAAAGTGTAACAATATGTAATTGGTGTGTAGGATGGGTGAAGAGTAATAAGATCAGATTACTTCATCTGAATATTACTAATGTTGACCACATTCCTATTCTTTCTCTATCTTATTTTCTATTTAAAAGTTAGGAGGTAAGGGAGAAATTATAACCGAATGTGAATGGGATGACTTAATAGAGAAGAGGGTAACAAAGTAAATTAAAAAGCAGAATTCAACTGTCTGTTGTTTTTAAGACACACATTTGAAAACAATTCACTTGTGTTAAAATGAAAATGGATCAGAATTAAGTTGCCTCAGGTGAATTTTTTAGGAAAGAGAAGAATGAAAAAAGACATAAGCTAAAGAGATAAGCTGGGAAGCTATATTCTTTTTATTTATTTTTTTGGGGGGTAGAATTTTGTTTTTTAATCCACTCTGCTATTCACTTCTGTTTTATAGGAAAGTTCATTCATTCACATTTACAGTGATGATTACCAGCTGTGTATTTCCCTTCAGCCTATTTTCTCCCCTATGTATTATTTTGTTCTCTCCATCCTGTCCCTCCTTAGTAGTGTTTTGTTTCTAACCCATCCCATCCTTAACCTGTCCTTCCTTCTATCATCCCTCCTCCTTTCGCTTACCCCTTTCTTCTAGTGTTTCTGCCTCCCTTCTATCCTTTTCTTTTCTTTCTCCTTCTACATCCTTATAGGAAAAGATAAATTTCTATACCCAACTGAGTGATGTTTTTCCTTTTGTGAGCCAAAATTGATGAGATTAAGTTTCAGATAATGCTCATGCCCCTCTTCTCCTAGGACAACCCTTTTCCACCTCTTAATGTCTTTTCCTTTGATATCATCACAACAGGGTCCATTTATATCCACACCCATGTATGCCCCCTCTAACTGCCCCATGTATGCCCTCTAACTGTATCTAACAGATACAGTTCTCAGGAGTTACAGATATTATTTTCCCACTTAGAGATGTAAACAGTTTAATTTTTAAATAATATATTTTTTCTCCTGTTTACCTTTCTATGCTTCTCTTGAGTCCTGTGTTTGAAGATCAAATTTTCTGCTTAGTTTTGTTTTTTTCAATAGAAATAATTGAAAGTCTCTTACTTCATTGAAGATCCATCTTCTCCCCTGAAAGATGATGCTCAGTCTCGCTGGGTAGTTAATTCTTGGTTGTAACCCCAAGTCCTTTGCCTTCTGGAATATGGTATTCCAGGCCCTCCAATCCTTTATTGTAGAAGGGTCAAATCCTGAGTAATCCTGACTATTGCTCTTTGATATTAGAATTGTTTTTGTCTGGCAGCTTGCAGTATTTTTTTTTTTTTTTTTTGAGATTAAAGTTCTGGTTTTGCGACAATGTTCCTTAGGATTTTCCTTGTAGGATCTCTTTCAAGAAATGATCATGAATTCTTTCAGTGACTATTCTTCCCCCGTCCTCCCCCCCCCCCCCCATGCTGGTTCTAGTATATCAGGGCAGTTTTCCTTGATGATCTCTTGAAGAATGCTATCCAGGCTCTCTTTTTGGTCATGGCTTTCAGGTAACTAACAATTTTTAAATTGTCTCTCTTGGGTCTATCTTCAGGTTGGCTGTTTTTCCAATGAGATAATTTACATTTTCTTCCATTTTTTCTTTTTTTTTTTTAGTTTGCTTGACTGATTCTTGATGTTTCATAGAGTCATTAGCTTCCATTTGCCCAGTTTTAGTTTTTAATGTGTAATTTTCTTCAGTTAGTTTTTGTATCTCTTTTCCCATTTGATTAATTCTACTTTTCAAGGTGTTTTCTTCAGTGGAATTTTTTTTTTTTGCATTTGGCCAATTGTGTTTTTTTTTAAGAATTGATTTCTTTGGGTTTTTTTTTTTTTTTTTGCATAGAGTTAATTGTATTTTTTAAGGAATTGTTTTCTTCAGTTAATTTTTGTCCTTCCTTTTCCAAACTGTTGATTCTTTCTTATATATTACATGTTTCTTTTCCCAATTTTTCTTCCACCTCTCTTATTTGCCTTTAAAAATATTTTGAGTATTTCCAAGAAACCTCTTTGGGCTTGAGACCAATTTATATCCCACACTGTGGGAATTTTTTCCTCGTCTGAGTTGTATTTAGATACTATAGTATCTCTGTCTGATTAAGGTTCTTTTCTGGGTCTTACTCATTTTCTTTTTTTCTTTCTCTTTCCCCCCCTATTTTGTGACTTTTAAGGTCAAGCTCTGTTCCTAGAGTACACAAGCACTGTCCCAAGCTTCTTGTGCAGCTCTGAGCCTTGGCTTTGAGCACATGGGCCCCTTGTGTTTGGTGTGCCTTCTGTGCTGGAACTGGAGGCTGCCCCTCTGGTCTGTTCTACTACTGGGCCAGGACCAAGGATCTCAGTTGCTGATCTACTATGATTAAATCCTTTCCTGAACACAATCTGAGCTGGGCTGAGTACCCCTTTTACTCCAGTAAAAGTGACCTTTTCTTGAAGTTTTTCTAATCTATCAGATTCTGTTCAGAGATTTGGTTTGGAAGCTATATTCTTTTTTTTCCCCTGAGGCAATTGGGGTTAAGTGACTTGCCCAGGGTCACACAGCTAGAAAGTGTTGTATCTGAGACCAGATTTGAACTCAGGTCCTCCTGACTTCTATCCACTGCACCACCTAGCTGCCCCCCTGGAAGCTATATTCTTAAAAGAAGATAAAAGGGACAGAAGCAAGAGGGTACTCACCTAAGCCATCCCCCCAAACCCTTCAAATAACTTTAAATACAAAATGACCTCAAAACAAATTCTAGAGCAGAGGCACATGAATTCAAGAAAAAGAGTTAGACTTGGGCAAGTGGAAGGTCATGACTTTATGAGATGTCAAGAAATAACAAAGAAAAATTAAAAGAATGAAAAACAGAAGAAAGTATGAAATAGCTCATTGGAAAACAACTGATCTGGAAAATAAATCCAGAAAAGAACCATTAAAAGAAATAGGAAAGAGAAGTCATAAGAGATTCAGTAAATTTAAGCTGTTTATATTTCCTGGGAAAATGATATTTATAACTCCCAAAACTTTCTCAATATTAGGGTAGTTAGAAGGAGTATACAGAGACAGAGGGCATGGGTGTGAATTGAATATAATGATATGATTATCTTAATAATAGTTTTATTTAAAAATAAAATTAAGGAGTGAGAAGGAATAATGTATTGGGAATAGGGGAAAGGGACAGGTATGGGGCAAATTTTATGACATTAAAGAGATACAAAAATATTTTACAGTGGAGGGAGAAAAGTGTGATTTAGGGGAGGAAATCATGTAAACCTTACTTTCATCAGAATTAACTCAAAGAGAGAACAATATACACACTCAGTTGGGTGTCAAAATCTATTTAACCATATGTAAAAGTAAAAAAGGAAGGGGATAGGAGAAAAGGGGTAGTGATAAAAGGGAGGGCAGATTGAGAGAAATAAAAATCATAAGCAAAACATTTTTTTTGAGGATTGTCAGAACAGAATAAGAAAAGAGAACAGAATAAATGTGGAAAAGAAAATGGAGGAAAAGACACATTTGACTATCATTACCATGAAAAAAAAAATTTACAAGTTTTCTGATAAAAATCTCATTTCTCAAATATGTAGAGAACTGAGTCAAATTTATAAAAATAAGAGCCATTCTTCAACTGATAGTCAAAGGATATGAATAGGCAATTTTCAAAATAATTAAAGTTGTCTATAGTCATAGGAAAAAATGCTCTAAATTTATTAGAAAAATGCAATCTAAAACAACTTTAAGTACCTACCACATGCCTATCAGATTGACTAATATAACAGAAAAAGAAAATTACAAATGCTAAAGGGGATGTGAAAAAAATTAAAATGCTAATGCTCTGTTTGTGAAGTAGTATCCTAAGTCAACCATTCTGGAGAACAATTTGGAGTGCAATCTGGAAAGCAGTATATATATATATACATATATATATATATTTTTTACTTTTTTTAAATTTAATATATAAAGCTTTTTATTTACAGAACATATGAGTAATTTTTCAACATTGACCTTTGCAAAAACTTTTTTTTCCCCAAGCTTTTCCCCTCCTTCCCCCCAACCCCCACCCCTAGATGACAGGTAATCTAATACATGCTAAATAGGATAAATTATAAGACAAATATAATACATGTATACATATCTATACAGTTATCTTACTGCACAAGAAACATCAGATCTAGAAAGAGAAGAAGAAAAAAACAACCTAAGAAGGAAAACAAAATGCATGGAAATATTCACAGAAAGCGTTAAAATGCTGTGTTGTAGTTCACACTCAGTTCCCACAGGCCTCTCTCTGGATGTATATGACTATCTTCATCGCTGAACAATAGGAACTGGTTTGAATCACATCATTGTTGAAGAGAACCATGTCCATCAGAATTGATCATCGTATAGTCTTGTTGCTGTGTATAATGATCTCCTGGTTCTGCTCATTTCGCTCAGCATCAGTTCATGCAAGTCTCTCCAGGCCTCTCTGAAATCCTCCTGTTGGTCGTTTCTTATAGAACAATAATATTCCATGATATTCATATACCATAATTTATTTAGCCATTCTCCAACTAATGGGCATCCTTTCAATTTCCAGTTTCTTGCCACTACAAAAAGGGCTGCCACAAACGTTCTCGCACATGTGGGTCCCTTGGAAAGCTGTATACAGCCAAAAGGCTATAAACCATGCATACCCTTTGACCAAGTAATACCACTGCTGTATCTCAAAGAAATGAAAAAACAAAAAGGAAATGGACCTGTAGATATAAGAATATTTATAGAAACTCTTTCAGTGGTGGCAGTGAATTGGAAGTTATGGGGATGTCCATCAATTGGAGAATGGCTGAACAAGATGCTGTATATGATTGTGATGGAATACTATTGTGTTATAAGAAATAAAGAGCAGGATTCTCTTAGAGAAACCTGGAAAGACTAGAGATGAGCAGCACCAGTATTATGTTGTGCACAGTAATAGCAATATTGAATGATCATCTACTGTGAATGGCTTAGTTATTCTCAGCAATATGATGATCCAAAAAAATTCTGAAGACTTATTGCAAAAGGTGCTGTCCATTTCCAGAGAAAGAAAGATCTGAATACAGATCAAAATTACTTTATTTTCTCTATTCTTCTTAAGTTTTTTTTTTTTTTTTGGTCTGTGTTTTCTTTCACAGCCTGACTTACATCATAATGTGTTTTGCATGACTACACCTGAATAATCTATATCAAATTACCTTCTCCATGAGGCAGGGAAAGGTGGGAGAGGAGAGAATTTGGAATTTAAGATTTGAAAAAAAGAATGTTAAAATTATTCTTGGAAAATAAAATGTTATAAGAACATAAGTAACTGAATGGCGTCAATACTTAACATATATGCACCAAGTGGTACTAAAGAAAAAATTAATTAAATTACTGAGAAAAAAATGTAATAGCTGGGGACTTCTACATATCACTTCTCAGACTTAGACTAATCTAGCAAAAAGATAAACAACAGGGAAATTATGGTCATGAATAGACTTTTCAAAAATCTTTTTAGCAAGAGATATTTACTTCAAAGATATATCAAGAAGAAAGTACAGACATTTTTCTCAATATGTCTTGGGCATTGGAGGAATAGACTCAAAACTTTAATTCAGATCCTACATAGTATTGGTCCCACCAAATTAATGTCTTTATGTGACATAATTACTGACTTTGCTGTTCTAGGATCCTGAAACTTACTCCCAAAGATTGTCCTTTGCACCTTGGGACAGTGATATTATTAAATTTGGTGATAATTCTGATTTCTGGATTCCTGTGGCTCTGATTCTTATGGTTAGTTACATAATTTCATAATCTAATGATCGAAAGGGCCAGTGAGTCATGGCTATTCCTCAGGGTTATTATGGCTTCAGAGAAAAAAGAAAGTTCTTTGCAGTCTCTCACTAGAGGACTTGAGAGAAAGAGTCATTAGGCTCCCTTAGATGTGAATGGAGTAAAGAGATGTGAATAGAGTTGAAAAGTTTTATGTGATAGACTTCTAATTATGCCTGAATAGAATTGATCAATAAAATAAATAAATAAAATATACAAGGAGCATGATTTAAAAAAAAAACGCACTAAAATAGGCAAATTAAGATTAATTAAAAAAAAACCTAAGTTATCAAAATAAAAAATAAGATTCACAACATATGAAGATGAGATAACAAAAATTATTAGAAGCTAAAACGTTCAGATTAGTTGAACAACCACAATAACAAAAACCCAGAGCATTTAAATAATTCAATTTGGGAAGAAGGTATTGAAAAAGACAAGATAATTTTCAAATTAAAAAAAATGACCCAGGTGTATTTACAAATTAATTCAAAGAAACATTCAAAGAACAATTAACTGAAACATTATTTAAATTATTTTCAAACATAGAGGAAGAAGAAATCCTAACAAACTCCTTTTATGAGTCAAATATGGTCCAGATTCCCAAACCAGGGAAGATAAAGCACAAGGATATTATGAATATTAATAAAGAGACTACAGCAGCATGGTTTTTTTTAAGAGTTTGTACACTAACAACAGGTTGGGATTTAAACCAGGAATAAAGCAAGCATATCTGTTATCACCACTATAATTTGATATAGTTTTAGAAATGTTTAGCTATAGTAGCAGGAAAAGAAAAACAAATTGAAAAAATAAACAGGCAAATAGAAACCAAAATTGTCGTGTGAAATTTGTGATGGTTTCTTTTCCTGCTACTACTAGAGCCAAATAAAATTGAAACTACAAATAAGTATTTATAATAATATAAAATAATTTTATAATTATAGTAGCAGCATACAAAATAAACCCATGATTAATCATCAGCTCATCTGCATATTAGCAGTAAAACTGAGCAGGGAAAGTTAGGGGGGAAAGTCCATTCAATTCAGAATAAAATTTAAAATATATAAAATATTTGTGAGTCAATCTGTCAGAATTATACAAATCTAATTTCTCATGCCACATAACAAAATAAACTTGAAATGGTTACATGACCTAGATATAAACATTCACATTATAAACAAATTAAATGGGAAGAAAAGGATATGTTTTTCATAACTATGGATAGAGGGACAGTTCTTGACCAAATAAGGGATAGGAATGATAATGTAAAATAAAAATAATTTTGATCATATAAAATTGAAAATCACACAAACAAAATCAATGCAGTTAGAATTAGATATGTCAGAAACACTTAACTTGGAACAAAATCTTTGCAACAAATTTTTCTGATAAAGATTGGATATCCAAGATGCATATAAAAACAATAAAAAATATAAGAATAAGAGCTGCACCTCAAATAATAAATGGCCAAAGTGTATGAAAAACATGATTTTTTTCTCCAAAAAATTGTCAGCTATCAACAACCATATGAAAAATGCTCCTAATCACTAGTAAGAAAGATGTAAATTAAAACAAGTCTAAGGTCCCAATTCATACCCATCAAATTGTCAAAATGATAAAAAAAGAAAATGGCAGTTATTGGAGGGAGTATAAGACAAGTATATTAATACAGTATTTGAATTTCAAAACAGTCAATCCTTCTGAAAAGCACTTGAAACTATACCCCCAAAGCCATTATATTCTGTATTACCTTTTGATATAGCAATACCTTTAATAAGCATAAACTTCAAAAAATTAAAAGACAGAGGCAAAGGAATCATATGTATAAAAATATTCATAGCAGTAATTTTTGTTGTAACAAAGAACTGGAACCAAAGTGAGTATCTATTAATTGGAAAATAACTGATATGGTACGTATCTCTTCAATAGGGACTGGCACATGCACAAAGTTTTTCTTATTATGTCATTACATGGAAGAGTCCAAGAAGCCTGTTTCTAACAGTCATGATTATGTGTAATGTAATTGTCTTGAAGCAACTTTGAGGCAAGAATAGCCATTTTGTAAAGTCAACAAGCATTTATTAAGTGATTACTATGTACCAGGCACTGTGCTAAGAGTGGAGAATTAAAAAGAGTTGAAAATAATTCTGCCCACAAGGAGATTATAATGTAATGGAGGAGACAACATACAAACAATTGTGTGCAAATATGTTATATACAAGTTAAACTGGAGATGATTTCAAAGGGAAGGCATTAATGGAAAGATTTCTTGAAGAAAGTGAGATTTTAGTGGAAATTTGAAGGAGGTCAAGGAAATCATCCTTGGAGATGGATGTTGGAGATAAAGAGGATAAAGAGGAAAAGCATTCTAGATGTGGTGAACATCTGGTGAATTTAAGGAACAAAGAGATGGAGTATCTTGTACAAGACACAACTGGATTGTAGAAAATATGGAGGGGAATAAGGTTCAAGAAGATTGGCTAGGTAATAAAAGAATATGTTATTAAGGGCATTAGAACCCACCAACAGATTTTCTATTTGATTGTGGAGACACTATTGACTAAGAAGACAACTTCTGCTTTAGAAAAATAAGGTTGAGTTGGGGATGGATTGGAATGGAGAATCTTGAGTCAGGGATGCAAACAGAAGGCAAAATGATGCAGGACTGCACCAGAGTGGTATCAGTATCAGAGGAGAGAAGGAGTCAAATTAAAGAGATGCTGAGAAATAAAATAGAATTTGGCAACAGATTGGAGATGAGGGGCGGTGAAAGAAATTGAGGAGTCAAGGATGACATCTAGGTTGTAAGTCTAGATGACTAGGGAAGTCAGAAAAATGAAGGCCTTTGGGGAAAAAATGAATTCAGTTTTGTATGAGTTGACTTTAAGATATCTTAGAGAAGATAGAGAAAATAATCAAATCAATCAAAGCTGACAACATATTTATTATAATCCTCTATTTAAATACCTAAACATTTCCTCAGGGAAAACTGAAGTTTTCCTCAACCTCAGGGAGATTATAAGTTAATTACACATAGTTATCAATGGGAAATTAGGCAGAAAACCCAAGCTCTGCCTTAACATTAGCAATTTTCCTCACTGAGGTCTCAGAGTGACTGAAATTAGAACTATTTGTTTAAAATAAACTCACTAAAAATGAAAATCAGGGAACCGTGAGGTCCCAAGGAATCATTATTTAAGCCTACTAATAATGCTATAGTTTATTGTTATCAATAAAACTTCTTTGATTTATTTAAGTCCCCATTTAAGGAACTAGCAATGTTGCAAAATTATGAAGTACAAATATGGCTTGAAAGAAGAATTATGAGAAGATACCCCCTCAATCCATCTTCAGGAATACTAGGGGAAATTATGATAATGCTGGGGTCTATTCAATGATAAAAGGGGGAAAAAGACATCAATAAAAACATTAAAACAAACAAACCAACCAGCCCTCATTCTCTTCTCTGGCATGGGAGGCTAGAGCTATTCCATTCTTGACCAAAATTGGTTCATTTGTCCCTTCTGGGACTCACAACTGTGATGGTGGACTTGGTGCTGACAAGACAGCTTTAGACTCCTGCAGCAATATTCCTCCCCCCTCCATAAGGACCATTCCACATAGCAATTTTTTTTAAGGCAAGAAAAAAAAGAAGAAAAAATTGCAAAGCTGATCAGCATATAAAAAATATCTAAAAATATGAGTAATGCACCATACCCATAGACTTCCCACTGTTGTAAAAAGGTAAGGTGGAGATTTTCTCATATTTCTTGTGCTAATTTTCTTCCCCATCCTTATTCTTCTATTTTCTGCACTCTCCTGCACACTTGATTGATGGGTGGGGGAGGGGAATGAGTGATTGTTCATTTTGTTTACATTGTCATAGTCATTGTGTGTGTATATATATTTGACTATTTCACTCTTCATTAATTCTGATTCTTTGTATTTTTCACATTTATCATTTTTATAGCACAATAATATTCCATTATATTGGTTTACACAATTTATTTAGTTTTCCCCAGTTGATAGGTATTCTCTTAGTTTCCAATTCTTTACTATCACAACAAGGACTGCTAAAATGTTTTTATAAATATGGAGACTTTCCTCTAATTTATGGCCTCTGTGAGATATAGCTTGGTAATAGAATCTCTAGATCAAAATATATGGACATTTTAGTCATCTTATTTGCATAATTTAAATTGCCTTCAAAATGACTCTACCAGCAATGCACTCATATGCCTATCTTCCCACAACCAACCTTTCCAAAATTAACTGTTTCTATCTTTTGTCATCTTTGCTAATTTCCCAGAATGAGCTAAAACCTCAGTATTGTTTTGATTTGCATTTCTCTTGTTAGTGATTTGAAGCAGTCTTTCAAACAATTTTCTGTTCTTTTCTATAGTTTTCTTTTCCAAAGAATTTTCTCATATCCTTTGACCACATATTGAAGAATGACTTTTGGACTTTTGGACAATTGATTATATATCTTGGATTACAAGCCCTTATGAAAGAAATTTGATACAAAGATTTTTTTTTCTCATTCAACTAATTCTTTATCTATTTACATTCATTTATTTTGTTTGTGCAGAAGCTTTTCAGTCTTATATAATCAGAATTATCTGTTTTGTATTCTGTAATTGCCTCTTATCTTTCGTTTGCTTGAGAATACATCTCCTACACATAGCTATAAGGGCTATATTATCTGCTTCTCTTCTAATTTTTTTATATGATCTTTAGTAATTTAATTGATATAGGATTAGATTCCCAAATTAACTTTGGTAGTATTGTCACTTTTTATTATATTGACACAACTTAGCTATAATTATTAACTATTCTCCCAGCTTTTTGTTATTCTTTATTTAAGGAACATTTTAAAATTAAATCTCACAAGTCTTTTATGTGCTTCAGTAGATTGACTCTCAGATACTTTATGTATTTTAGTTATCATATTTCTATAATAATATAATATAGTTAAATTATTATGTGTTGTAGTTATTTGCAAAGATAAAAAGTTTAAGGCCTCATCAAAGTTTTTTGGCACTAGGAGGAAAGAGATCAAGCCCAGAGCTGGAGAGGGATTCAAGTTGAAGAGGGTTTCCCTTCATATGGTGAGGACCTTTATGTGTTGTTATTTGTGGATGACATTATGCTGATTGCATTAAGCTCCATAATATGACAGTGCTTCCTTGATGAGATATGTGCTAACTCAAAATAATTTTGGCTTGACTAGCTACATATGAAAGACCAAGTAGACAAAGAATGCTTATTGTTCAGATTACAGCAAATATATTACATGTATTTTTTTGATTACCACTGGAGTTTCTCCATCAAAATGTCTAGCTGAAAGAATACAGATAAATAATAAGTTGAGTCCATAATTGAATCATAGGAAAAGAGTAGGCTTGATTACTTTTGGAAAACCAAAAAACTTGTTTAATTAATTATTAATTAATTACATAAATTTCCTTGGAAAATAAGGTTTCATTTAAAAATACCAATACTCTGTTGTTGTTGCTGTAATAAAAATAAAATTATCATATATATATATATATAGCAATTTAAGATTTGTAAAGTATTTCACAAATATTATTTTATCCTCATAACTATGTGGGGGAGGAGATGCTATTATTATTATTATTATGTCACAGATGATTGAAAAAAATTTATAATATGCCCTGGGTCACATAGCTAAAAGTGTCTGAACTCAAATTTAAACTAAGGTCTTTCCAACTTCTCTGTTATTGTTGAGAAAACCATTATCATCCCAGTCACCCAGGCTTGCAATTTTGGTGGCATCCTTTATTCCTTATGATTTTTAGCCCCTCCCCTCCATTCAATTAGTTGCCAAATTCTGTATTTGGTAACTTTACCTTTATAGTATCTCTTGCATATGTCTCCTTTCCTCTGACACAGTCACCCATTCTGGTGCAGTTAGTCCCTCATCACCTTCTGCCTGGATATTGCAATAGCCTTCTAATTGGTCTCCTTATGTCAAGTCTCTTTACACCTCTAATTCGGGCAATCAAAATTTTCCTCAAGTCTTTTCTCATTCCACTCACCTGTCAAATTGATCTTTTTGAAGTATGGGTCTAATCATATCATTCTCCTATTTACTGCTTCCTCTGGCTTGCTATTATCACCATGATCAAACAGAAAATTCTCTTTTGACCTTTAAAGCTCTTTACAACCTGAAATCTTTCCTCCTAACTTTATAATCTTCTTATAATTTACTTGTCTAATATACTTTGCAAACTAGCAATACTGCGCTTTTGCTATTACTTACCTAGCATGGTATATTTCTCTACTCTAGATATTTTCATTAACTGTTTCCCAGGCCTATAATTTTGTCATCATCTCTGCCTTCTGGTTTCCTTAATTTTTTTTTGTTGTTTGTTTTTGTTTTTTGTTTTTGTTTTTGTTTTTTTTCCTGTAGGCCCAACCTAGTATCTCACTATCTCCAAGAAGATTTTCCCCAAATCTCCTAAATGTTAATGGCTTCTCTGTGTTATGTCCAATTTGTCATATCTATATCTTTCTCTGTATCTATCTCTATATTTACACCCACTTACATCTATTTCCCTACACCTTGTTTATAATATGGTTTTCATGTTTTATCTCATTAGATTTTTTTAAAATAATGTTTTAGTGAGCCATGATCCATCTCTTCACTCTCCCACTCATTGAGAACACAAGAACACAAAAGCCATTACAAACATGTATAATCATTCAAAATAAATTTCCACATTGTCCATGTCCCAAATTTTTATGTTTCATTCTGTATTCTAAATCCTTCACCTCTCTGTCAGGAGATGAGTAGTATGTTTCATCATTATTCCTTTAGAATTCTGGTTAATCATTATGCTGATAAGATTTCAGCACAATAGTACTTCATCATATTTTTATACCATAACTTGTTCGTTCTTCAATTTCAGATTCCAATTCTTTGCCATCTCAAAAAGAGTTATAAATATTTTTGTACATCCTTAGAGCTTGTTCTGCTTAGAACTTCTTTAATCTGTTCTCCCTCTAATTTCTCCCTTCCCCCTTCTCTCCTAATCTAACAGAATGGATTTCTATACATGTGTGTATTCTTCTTTCTTTTGATTAATTCAGATGATGAAAGTGTCAGCTGTTCCTTCTGCTCCCCTCTATATTTTATTTAGGTGTTTACTTGTATACTCTCAGTGTAGGAGATGATTTTCCCTAACTTTATTTTCCCTTCTTTCCCTTACACTCAAATAGTGTTTTTCTTTTCACTCCTCTTTCCCTTCTTTTCTTAAGATCATCAAATATAATGGAACCACTCTCAGACTTTGTGTAATTGGACTCCCTCTGTGAATCTTGATAATGACAGGGTTCAGAGAGCGATGACACATGTCATCTCCCCATATTTGAATAGAAACAGTTTATCCTTGTTTAGTTCTTTATAATTTTTCATTGATATTTACATACATGTTTCTCTTTACACTTTGCTCACTTTGAACTTAGTTTCTCCACAATTCTGGTCTTTTCTCAGGAACACTTAGAAGTCCTCTATTTCATTAAAAATCCATTTCCCCCCCTGTGGCATTATATTCAGTTTTGTTGGATAAGTTATTCTTGGACACAAGCCTATATCGTTTGCCTTCTGGAATATTATATTCCAACTTCTCTGCTGTTTATAATGGTGGCTCCTAAAACATGTGTGATCCTGAATGTAGCTTCTTGGCAAATGAATTTTTTTCTTTCTGTTTGCAATATTTTTCCTTTGGCCTGGAAACTCTGAATTTTGGCTCTGATGTTCCTAGAA